>JAHPZR010051929.1:0-17500 GCA_019787425.1 Platygyra sinensis | reverse complement strand
ATCTGGAGAAAGTAGCGATCTAAACAAGATTCCTGTACTTCCCGCTGGTTTAGATGAATGTGGCCTGAAAGAAAACAGAATGTATTTGGTGGCAGGGGGGATTCGTGGATATGGATTTGAAGTTGCTTGCTGGATGGTGGAGAATGGAGCAAAGTCTATTAGTCTTCTCGGCCGTACAAAGCCCTCAGATGCCAAATGTGAAGAAGTAAGAAGGATAGAGAGGAGGACCGGTGCAAAGATACATATGTTCCAGGTAAAGAGTATGCCATTATCATTCCTAGAAAGCTTTATTGATTGGATGTTCCCCAAACGCTAAACGAGGCTAACAAGTTTGAAGCCGGGTTACAGAAAGGGAAAGCTGCTTTGTTGAATCACAGGCGATGTGGCTTGAATAAACGCAGATGTAAAACCTAGACATTTTCACAAAAGGTGATAAAATTTCCAAACAGTGTTTTGTATTTTTATTTCTAACAGATTGACATTTCCAACCAAGAGCAAATGGCGTCCTTTAAAAAGCAGCTTCAATCTCTTCCAAGTGTGGCTGGCATTGTGATCACTGCCATGGTTCTTAGAGATGAGTATCTCAAAGATTTCACATTTGAGGGCTTCACTGATTCGATGGGTCCTAAGATAAAAGGTAAGATTCCCTAATGAGTTATTGCGTTTTCCTATATCTCTATTAGCGCCTACCTTTCTGTATTAATACGGACTCAGTAAGTCCGTGAATGGTTGGTTAGGCTCGCCGCTTAGTAATTCAAATATATTTGGTTGCTTTTTAAAATAAAGAAAAACCTTTGATTGAGGTATGCCTATTGGATGTCCCCAACGAGTGTTTTTAGAGCCTCGGCATATGTTTTTCAAAATGCGCCACATTATTACTGAGCTCCTTTTCTTGAGCTCCTAAAACTTAAGTTATGCTTTGGGGACTAACTAGAATCATTATGGTAACAGCTTTTCATTTGTTGCAAGGTTCCTTCTTACTTCACCAAATGAGCTTGGAAATGGATCTGGATTTCTTCGTCATGTTTTCATCCATGGCTTCGGTCTTCGGTAACGTGAAGCAATGTTCTTACTCAGCTTGCAATGCCTTTCAAGATTCTCTTGCCCAGTACCGAAGACAGGTGCTCGGTCTACCCGGATTGGCGATAAACTGGGGACCAATCAGTGGAGCTGGCGTGATGGAACGAGATTCGAAAGTCGCTAAATTGCTGAGCATGGGGGGACTTGGCTTTATTCATGCCAAAGATGGTACGTTATTTATTCACTAAGACCCAATTAACATCAAAACAATATCTCAATATTCTCAAGCGTACTGCAAAAAGGGTTAGCAGTCCAATAAGGTGGCGCCAAATAAAAATGTGGGTATTGAAATGTCCAGTGGAAATGATGTGTCCAACTGTAGTTGAGTTAAAGTTCCGAGTACAAATGACTGGACGGGTTTCTTTATTGTACGGCCCTGTTATTCTCGTCTTGTGACAATTAGCAGTTCTGAGAACTCCGCTAAGAACTGAATAGGTTTTGTTGCAGAGAGATTGTCGGAAAAGCGTAGTCATGCGAAAGACTGTGGTCAAAGCCTGCCATTTTCTTAACATGACGTAAGATAGGCTGTTGTATTCAAAGTAAATCACCATTCTTATTCCTACTTTGAAGATGGCTATTGTTACGGAGGTTGTCGGAGCGTACGTCTTTCTCAAGAACACTTTCATTCAGTCCCAACCCACGAACTTCTAGTTCTGTGTTCAAATCATATACAGTTGTTCCTTCTAAATTCTAAAATATTTACACAGGGGTTAAACACATGGCAAAAGTTCTTACTCAGGAACCGAGCCGCTTTCAAATTGCGCTGTGTGGTGTAGACTGGGCTCGCTGCTTGAGAAGTCTTGTTGGACTAAAGAAGGCACCCAGAATGTCGCTGATCAAAGCTGAAATTAAGGATTCTGACAATCAGACCTCCTCGACAGATTCACTGGCGCAAAACATTACGCTAGAGAAAGATGAAGAAAAAAGAGGCGAACTCGTGATGGAATATGTATGCCAAGTAATGACCGAATGGGTAGGACTGCCTTCGGGTTCTGAGGTAGATCTCAACAAAAGCTTGTACAACTATGGTCTCGACTCAGCTGGGGCACTGACCTTGAAAATGCAGTTCGAAGCTAATTTGCAAGTTTCCTTTGAGGTGGGTTTCAGTAACAATCTCTGAATGATTTAAGTCTATTTTCCTGCTATATGATCACGCGTATTAAAATAAATCAACTTACTAACTGGCTGATCTGAGGAGGACTTCAGTTCTCGTGTTCGTCTATCTGAGTTGCCGTTAGCGGAGTAACAACTTCCAAGTCACCTTTGGAATTGTCGTAGTAACCTTTTTTGCACAAATTGACAAGATACACACGATGATCTTGTTTCAGGTTTTCTACTTCATGCAACCTGATACGACCGTACTTAAAATTGTTAAAGACGTCACGGCCAAGCTTAGCAGAGAAGCACCTGGTGAACAACTTCAAAATAACGTCAGCCTGGAAAATGAGCCTGCGCAAACACAGCCCGCACTGACCGACGCATCCCTATCGGCTGTCATGTCAGAGAGTCAGATTCAAGTTGTACCGCTGTACACTCCTGCAGGCGCAACTATCAAGTTCTTCTGTGTACATCCGTCACACCATTATGCGTTAAATCTGGCGGCGATTTCTACGGGATTTCAAGGCCAGGTGATTCCCAAATAATATATATGGACGTTATTTATGTATCTCAAATTAAATTTATCATTCAAATTCTCCTTGTCTCCCTGCATCTCGCATATACCGAAAGCAATGATACCCAGTACGGAGTGGACTCTTGTACATTGTACTTTGCTTCCGCACAAGAGAAGCTCCATCTTACTGTTCCACTTATTCCACTCAATACTCAGTCTACAGTAAGACTTTCGATTAAACGCTCGAATAACGTACATGATGCGCAAGCGTCTTTTATCAATTCTTCAATTCCTAATGGGTTATTAAGTTTGACAGCCTCTTCTAAGTAGTGCAAGTTAACTGACAGTGAAGGTCAGTATTATACCATCGTAACTTGCCAGACAAACACTGCACTCATTGGCTCGTCAAACACTGGATTACAATTGGCCCACATGCGCTACACGTTTAGCTTCCTGAAAGCAGCGAACAAAAATTATTCGGAACACCGTGGACCACAAGTTGGTAAAAAAATGGCCAAAGAGGGATTTCAGTACATGGACCATACACTGGCAAATCACTTTTATTATTCTGTTTGTTATATGTGCGTGTGTAATTTTTATTATGACTACAGAAATTCTCGCGCACTCATTGGCTAATTTTTATTGTCAATAAGAAGACATACACATGAATTTATAAATATTTATTGTAAAAAGCAAATTGACATCCGTTTTTCATACGTCTGTCCTCATAATGATCATGAATTTCGCCATAACATAGTCAAAATAGACGAAGTCAGTTTCTTAAATTGACATTTTTCTTTTCCCTTATTAGGATTTGGTATCCTTCTATGCTCTGGGCTTTACTGACCCAACAGCGGTGAGTAAGGACTGGGGTGGAGTTCGTGAACTTGCAGCACATTATGTTCAACTGATCAGCAAGGAGCAACGCCATGGACCGTACTTTCTTGGCGGATATTCCTTCGGGGGGCTTGTTGCATATGAAATGGCCTCTTTGTTGATAGAGCAGAACCAGAGGGTGGAGTTTGTGGGCATGATTGACACGTTTCCTTGGTATCCGCGCTCGCGGACGGTCAGCAATAGACTGGTTTCCATGGTTGCAGATGAGCAATTTCAGCGTCGACAGGTTGAGGTTCGTGGGAAAAGAAGTCATTGCAAAATACGATAGTGATTAATTCAATGCCATCTTGTTGGGAAAGCTAACTTATCAAAGACCAAAATCTGAGTTACAAAATTGAATGGTTCTTCGTAGATCGTTGGCAACATAGCCTTAAAATAAGAAGGGAAAAATAGTTATGTGGTTATATATAAATGGTAAGAAACTTAATAGGAACCAACTGAAGGCTACGGAAATCATGAATTGCAACTGAGCTGTGGAGCTTTGTTACCTTGGGTACAGTGTCAACGCTTCGTAGCTCAGCTGGGTTGAGCAACGCGCCGGTGTTGCAGAGTCATAGCTTTAAATCCCCCCAAACCATTTCGTTTCATGTTTCGACCGCAGTTCACATGTGTCTTTCATGCATTCGCCACGTCATCCATTAACCATTTCCTGTTGGTTAAGGCTAATAAAAACATCTTTTATATTTCCATGCAATAATCGACTATTAAATATTAACAGATTCGTTATTTTCCCGACAGCTTTCTTTTGAGAACTTTCTGACAAAACTGGCTGTAGATTCTCTAAAGATGAAAGCTGAAGAATTCAAAACCTTGAGGGAGATGCACACTCAAGACTGGGTCATAGATGAACTGCAGAGAAGAAGCTTTGAGAAGGGTCTCGCTAACTACAACTTAAGGGCACTCAGGGAGGCTCTTTTGAGAAACCAGATTGTTTCTTTTAGAACATTCAAAGAATGGCAGCCTGCTAAGGTATAGGACATGTTTTATTGATTTTTAATTACTGTTCAACCCAGTATAACGGAGTCGTGTAAGTAACAGCTAATACAATCAATGCTTTGACACAGAAGTGGACAGTATTAGACATAGACATAACCATTTTTGTTGGACAATTCTGTGTAAGGGTGAAAATGCAATGTTAAGCGCGAAGCCGGTAAACAAGGCTAGGACCAACACCGAGAACTCCTTGACCCACTCTTTCGGATGAGTGTGTGGGTTATTTGGCGTCCCCTGCTAACCATGTAACATTGGAGATGTGGGGGCGTACGGTTTATTTACAGTCTTTATCCAAGAAGACTTAAACAATTTGCAGATGTAATTACAAAGGCAGCACATACTCCTGAATTAATTTTAGAACTAAGTGTTGGTCCGGTCTGCGGCTAGAACCATCTGCACAACGGTCTGGTGCTCTACCAACTAAGTAACCAGTTGGAAGAAATAGCATTCCTTGGATGGGGAGCATTTCAAATCATTCGTGACCTTTTTTTATCGTCAGGTCCGCTATCGTGGCACTCTCACCTATATCAAAGCCCAAAGCGACCCCTTCACAAGCAATATTTCTTCGTTATATGGCATTCAGGAAGTATGGGGCCAGTTGGTCGATGGAGGTGCAACGGTGCTCGTTTGTCCTGGGGACCATTACTCCTTGAGTGAGTTACCCCATGCTCACGTGACAGGCGGTATCCTAGCAACGGCACTCCTATTCAACTACCGTATGTTGTTTCCAGAATTCTCCAGACCAATAAGAACATTCCATCAAAGAAGAGCCGTGGAAAAATTTTGCAGCGGAGTAAAAGTGTTCCTTCACTCAAAGAAAGGTAATTTGCTGCTACAGCGTCGATCTGGTGATCGTTTTTGCTCCACTTCCATTAAGTCCCTTGTATCATTTGAGAGGGGCTTAAATTAAGATGCACTGAATTTTTATACACCTGGGGCAACCTAAATGATAGAAAATCCTACATAAATGCATTAGAAATGGAAGTGGGTTGTATGTTGTTGCAACATGTGGTATATACTTAAGCCCTGGTTAAACGGCCCATGATAGTCGACGATAGTCCATGATAGATGGTGAAACAGAGAATTGACTCTGAAGTGTAAATTTAAGTGCTAATGCGGCAGAGTAACGGGAGATCTAATCCGGAGGTCGTGATGGGTTCGATTCCCACCGAGGTTAAAAGATTTTTTCTTTACCTCGTGTGGTTCCCTGATTTCCTTTACTAGGGCTAACGCCCAGGGGGTTATTCATGGGTTCAATTAGCACTTAAATTTACACTTCACAGTTCATTCTCTGTTTCACCATTTGTGTTCATAGTGCTACGCGGCACAGCGTTCATATGTTCCCTAACTTTCTCTTCGCCGCGATTCATCACCATAATCGTCCCCGACTTTCTCTGTCCTACCTCGTAGCTCAGTCGGCAGAGTAACGGTAGATCTAATCCGGAGGTCGTGGGTTCGATTCCCACCGAGGTCAAAAGATTTTTTCTTTACCTCGTGTGGTTCCCTGATTCCCTTTACTAGGGCTAACGCCCACTGGGTTATTTATGGGTTCAATTATCACTTAAATTTACACTTCAGAGTTAATTCTCTGTTTCACCATTTATCTTCATTGTGCTACGCGGCACAACATTCATTCGATAGTCCATGATAGTTGCAGCGCGCGCTTGCGTTTGACTATCATGCACTATAATCGACTATCATCAACCATCATTCATTTTGAGCTTGTTTAAATTCTTCATGATAGTCGATGATAGTTTATCGCGTTTGACCACGCGTCTGATAGTTCATGATAGTTTTCGGTCAGTTACCTTCCCCGAAAATCGGCAAACTCGTTTAAAACGGCCGCCAAAAGTTCCTCGCGATGCTCAGTCACAGCTTCAGAAATTCGTGTTTATATTCAAGATGATAATCATGACAAAGAAAATGTTGAAGACCAAGATAGCATAGAGAAAATATCTTCCCAGCTAGCTGCCTGCGCGACTTTGCTCGAGAGACTGCCGGTAAACTATCCGAGTCAACTATCACGAACTTCTTTGGCCGTTTGACCATGTGAATGATAGTTGTTGATACAGTTGATGATAGTTAGGAGCGAATCAACTATCGTCGACTATCACGGGCCGTTTTACGAGGGCTTTAGGGCGCGTTTCCTTTAGGAAATCCAAGATTGGATTGTTAAATCCGAGAAAATCCGAAAACGGATTTTGCGTTTCTTTACTAGACAGATCAGTCCAAGATCTCTTGGATCATGGGGCGTCAAAGAAACCGAAAAAATCCACATCCAGAGTGGATTCTTCGGTCTCTTGGATTCATCTGTTTAGTAAAGAAACGCAAAATCCATTTTCCGATTCTTTAGTATTTAAGAATCCAATCATGGATTTTCCTATCCCTCACTGGTATAATCGGATCGTCGAGCAATGCCCTTTTCAGTCCGACAATTTGAAGTGCAAAGAAGACTATAATGAGTGCTTTTATCCCTCTTTCAATGCTGTTTTTTGGAAGTATATCGATCCTTGAAGTAAAAGAACGTTTTCTACAATTATTTCAGCCTTTGATAATCGCAGATGGTATATTTTATCGATCCTGAGTTGTTTATTGCACATTTACTGAACCACCTTCCATTTTAGGCAACAAAATGCCACACTTTGGAGAACTTTTCTTCACCGAGGATGCTCACAAACTTGAGTTGAGGTCAAAAATCGAAGAAGGAGGAACAGAGGAGAATGAGAAAACCAAAAAGATAATTGACCTGCAAGGTAACAAAACGAGCAAAGCTGATATTTATGTTAAGCAACGGTCAGCTCAATTTGACGTAATGTTTTTTATCTTTCGCTTCCTTTGCTTTTCTATTACAAACTCTGTTTCAAGTCTGAAATATAAAATGACGAATGTTCACAAAGCTTGATGTAAATACGAATGATCGGTTGGAAAAATTGTAATTCACGAGACTTTGTAGTCAGGAACAGCCAGCGTAAATAAAAATATTCCAAATAATAACACTGAAATCCAAACAAAATAACAACACTGAAATCCAAACATACATAACACCAAATCGTGTTTACACAGCGGCGTGTGCAAAACGACTGTAATTTACGTCTTCTTTATGTACGTGCTGTCTTCAAACAGGATGCTCAGACTTTTTTATATCGATAAGTTACTCATTTTAGAAAGCATTCTTTTCTTTCAGGCCTTCGCATGGTGCAACCAGGACGACTCGTCTCCAGTGCCCAGAAGTATGCATGGCGCAAGCGAAGAGTCGGAGCTCATCAAAGTGGGAACCTGGGACAAGTTGCTTCCGTCATAACAGGCCGACGAGTTTACAACTTGGAATTCACTGATTATTCCGATCTAAAAGCGTTTTATAACGTGGTAGAAGCTGTATTTGCAGTAACTTTGTTAACCAGTTAGAATCGTACTGGCGAACACATGTGTCTATTTTTCTAGCCATATCTTTTGACCAGTTGGTCTTCCAATTGAGCTGGTAAATTTTTAACACAAGTATCATATTCTTGGTTTTCGTGTGACGTAATCATATTCCAAAATTATAAATTACCTTTCCTTCTGAGGTTTTAGTTTCATCAGATAAAAGACCCTATAGGAACTTGACGTTTTACAACGTTTTAGCTAGACAGAGTTTTTCCTTTTGTAATAGAGCACGTTTGAATTTCCAAACTTTTGCGTTGCGTGACATAAAAATGGCGGCCCAAAAAAGCTGTTTCGTAGGTCAAAAGATGAGTTATCGGTTTAGGTTTTGCTAACTAAACAGTGCTTGCACTAGAAGAAGTGTTTATTTTAATGTATCGGATCTCTAGAGCCATAATTTTCCGTTTCAATAGCAAAACTCAGTGACAGATGTTTCTGTTACTTTACGGCCGCCATATTTGTGCACCTCAGAAGGGCATACAAAGCTCTATAAATTTGGGTGACACACTTCTGCAAATAACGCGCGAATGAAAAACAGCAAATACCGTACCTGATTCTTGGCAAGGTTGTTAATATGTCAATCATCTATCGTATCTCAGATTCTTGGCTTTATTCATTGAATGGTTACGGTTTTTAGTTTTGATCACATGACTGGTGAAAACCGATATACTTATTTACAATTCGTAAATTAACGTGCGTGATTAACTACAACTTGCAGGTCCTTGTTGTTCAGTCAAAAACAGTCATTTTCTTCAGTCTGTTTCTGTGACATTTCATTATTTATGTACCAGATTTTCCTGTGGTCTCCTGTGGTTTCTTTAAGGTATATTTTTTTAGCAATAAGAAACACTCTTTCTGTAGTGTTCAGTGCCAGCGGAAGCAACTGATTATAGCTACGTAAGATTAGATTTCACCTTTCATACACAAAGTTCTTTTACTCAGGAACTAAAAATCTCCCTAAAATTGCTTTTAAATCGCTGTCATTCGTTAGTGTAGCTATCTAATTTACTTTGACGAAAATAATGAGTCATTTAAGATTGCTTCATATCAGTTATGTTACTTTATCCAGAGTCAGTTTGATTACTTTCCGCTAGTTTCAAACTAGTTGTAAATCGATCGTATTAGCTTTCCCGGTATTGGCCTTTAACTAGCATGTGATGGAGGCTCATGCAGGGGAATATCATTAAAAGAGGTAAATACCATTTGCATTTGAAAAGCTCCTCACATCAGCCTCAGTTGCAAGCTAGTTCCAGTCCGTAACCGAGAGAATACGGTGTATTGGAACGAGTTTTACCTTTTTGTGGCTCTTGTTTTTTTGAACAGATGTTCGCCTAGTTTTAATGTAGTTTTACTCCTTGGATTATTGAAAGTTTTTTAGTTTAGCGTAGGAAATGGTAAGCTGAATACCGTAACAGAATACGCTATGTGACATAACTTTTAGCGTCTCAGTGGTCCCTTGGCCTGGGATTTTTATACAGTAGTTATTTTCCCTCTTGAATTTTGATGACCCGCTCGATTTTTTTCGATTTTTTTATTGACCATTATTTGGAAACGAAAATTGTCTCTCCACTAAACAGTTATTCATTCCAGGAATCACTGTCTTTGCGCATTATCATATTCCCAGTGTACAGTGTACATCAATTTTCGGGAAAGTAATAGTATTTCTTATAATGATTGGAAAATGAGAGCTTGTGGAATCAAACAGCTTTTCCCATTTTTAAATCACGTATACGTAGTAATGAAATAAACAGTACTTAGACTGATCTGTTCCCGCTGTGTGCGTTGTTATTGTTGAAACTTTCTTTATTGGACTTGTAGAACTTATCACTTTAATAGAGTTATACAGACGTTTAAGCCATTCACTCAGCACATGTACGTACAGGAAATAAAGTATAAGAGATTGCTGTTTCACGTTTGACTTAGAAACTAACAGGCAGCGGAGCTGGGGAAGTACAGGGCACCGTAGCACCCCAAACGAAAATTTGGAGTGGGGCTAACCCCCTGACGTTTGGGTGCAAATAATACCGCTCGGGTAGATTAAAATAATGATATGACAAAATATTCCAAAATAACGCCCCGCCGACTCTGTTTTAGTCAGTAGAAGTATTAAGTTTGTACGGTGACGAGCGGCCGTTGTGAAACCTAACTTGAAAGGTTTTTTTTTTTAATTTTTCTTTTTTTATTTATTTACACTGCATTACATTACATGTTGCATTAAATTTACAGGTCATTACTTACGTTACAATACTACTGACAACACAGTACCTTAAAGTACGCTACTACGTTACTATATTACTACATTACTACGTTATTACCTTACTACATTACTACCTTACTACATTAAAACTAGGCGAACATCTGTTCAAAAAAACAAGAGCCACAAAAAGGTAAAACTCGTTCCAATACACCGTATTCTCTCGGTTACGGACTGGAACTAGCTTGCAACTGAGGCTGATGTGAGGAGCTTTTCAAATGCAAATGGTATTTACCTCTTTTAATGATATTCCCCTGCATGAGCCTCCATCACATGCTAGTTAAAGGCCAATACCGGGAAAGCTAATACGATCGATTTACAACTAGTTTGAAACTAGCGGAAAGTAATCAAACTGACTCTGGATAAAGTAACATAACTGATATGAAGCAATCTTAAATGACTCATTATTTTCGTCAAAGTAAATTAGATAGCTACACTAACGAATGACAGCGATTTAAAAGCAATTTTAGGGAGATTTTTAGTTCCTGAGTAAAAGAACTTTGTGTATGAAAGGTGAAATCTAATCTTACGTAGCTATAATCAGTTGCTTCCGCTGGCACTGAACACTACAGAAAGAGTGTTTCTTATTGCTAAAAAAATATACCTTAAAGAAACCACAGGAGACCACAGGAAAATCTGGTACATAAATAATGAAATGTCACAGAAACAGACTGAAGAAAATGACTGTTTTTGACTGAACAACAAGGACCTGCAAGTTGTAGTTAATCACGCACGTTAATTTACGAATTGTAAATAAGTATATCGGTTTTCACCAGTCATGTGATCAAAACTAAAAACCGTAACCATTCAATGAATAAAGCCAAGAATCTGAGATACGATAGATGATTGACATATTAACAACCTTGCCAAGAATCAGGTACGGTATTTGCTGTTTTTCATTCGCGCGTTATTTGCAGAAGTGTGTCACCCAAATTTATAGAGCTTTGTATGCCCTTCTGAGGTGCACAAATATGGCGGCCGTAAAGTAACAGAAACATCTGTCACTGAGTTTTGCTATTGAAACGGAAAATTATGGCTCTAGAGATCCGATACATTAAAATAAACACTTCTTCTAGTGCAAGCACTGTTTAGTTAGCAAAACCTAAACCGATAACTCATCTTTTGACCTACGAAACAGCTTTTTTGGGCCGCCATTTTTATGTCACGCAACGCAAAAGTTTGGAAATTCAAACGTGCTCTATTACAAAAGGAAAAACTCTGTCTAGCTAAAACGTTGTAAAACGTCAAGTTCCTATAGGGTCTTTTATCTGATGAAACTAAAACCTCAGAAGGAAAGGTAATTTATAATTTTGGAATATGATTACGTCACACGAAAACCAAGAATATGATACTTGTGTTAAAAATTTACCAGCTCAATTGGAAGACCAACTGGTCAAAAGATATGGCTAGAAAAATAGACACATGTGTTCGCCAGTACGATTCTAACTGGTTAACAAAGTTACTGCAAATACAGCTTCTACCACGTTATAAAACGCTTTTAGATCGGAATAATCAGTGAATTCCAAGTTGTAAACTCGTCGGCCTGTTATGACGGAAGCAACTTGTCCCAGGTTCCCACTTTGATGAGCTCCGACTCTTCGCTTGCGCCATGCATACTTCTGGGCACTGGAGACGAGTCGTCCTGGTTGCACCATGCGAAGGCCTGAAAGAAAAGAATGCTTTCTAAAATGAGTAACTTATCGATATAAAAAAGTCTGAGCATCCTGTTTGAAGACAGCACGTACATAAAGAAGACGTAAATTACAGTCGTTTTGCACACGCCGCTGTGTAAACACGATTTGGTGTTATGTATGTTTGGATTTCAGTGTTGTTATTTTGTTTGGATTTCAGTGTTATTATTTGGAATATTTTTATTTACGCTGGCTGTTCCTGACTACAAAGTCTCGTGAATTACAATTTTTCCAACCGATCATTCGTATTTACATCAAGCTTTGTGAACATTCGTCATTTTATATTTCAGACTTGAAACAGAGTTTGTAATAGAAAAGCAAAGGAAGCGAAAGATAAAAAACATTACGTCAAATTGAGCTGACCGTTGCTTAACATAAATATCAGCTTTGCTCGTTTTGTTACCTTGCAGGTCAATTATCTTTTTGGTTTTCTCATTCTCCTCTGTTCCTCCTTCTTCGATTTTTGACCTCAACTCAAGTTTGTGAGCATCCTCGGTGAAGAAAAGTTCTCCAAAGTGTGGCATTTTGTTGCCTAAAATGGAAGGTGGTTCAGTAAATGTGCAATAAACAACTCAGGATCGATAAAATATACCATCTGCGATTATCAAAGGCTGAAATAATTGTAGAAAACGTTCTTTTACTTCAAGGATCGATATACTTCCAAAAAACAGCATTGAAAGAGGGATAAAAGCACTCATTATAGTCTTCTTTGCACTTCAAATTGTCGGACTGAAAAGGGCATTGCTCGACGATCCGATTATACCAGTGAGGGATAGGAAAATCCATGATTGGATTCTTAAATACTAAAGAATCGGAAAATGGATTTTGCGTTTCTTTACTAAACAGATGAATCCAAGAGACCGAAGAATCCACTCTGGATGTGGATTTTTTCGGTTTCTTTGACGCCCCATGATCCAAGAGATCTTGGACTGATCTGTCTAGTAAAGAAACGCAAAATCCGTTTTCGGATTTTCTCGGATTTAACAATCCAATCTTGGATTTCCTAAAGGAAACGCGCCCTAAAGCCCTCGTAAAACGGCCCGTGATAGTCGACGATAGTTGATTCGCTCCTAACTATCATCAACTGTATCAACAACTATCATTCACATGGTCAAACGGCCAAAGAAGTTCGTGATAGTTGACTCGGATAGTTTACCGGCAGTCTCTCGAGCAAAGTCGCGCAGGCAGCTAGCTGGGAAGATATTTTCTCTATGCTATCTTGGTCTTCAACATTTTCTTTGTCATGATTATCATCTTGAATATAAACACGAATTTCTGAAGCTGTGACTGAGCATCGCGAGGAACTTTTGGCGGCCGTTTTAAACGAGTTTGCCGATTTTCGGGGAAGGTAACTGACCGAAAACTATCATGAACTATCAGACGCGTGGTCAAACGCGATAAACTATCATCGACTATCATGAAGAATTTAAACAAGCTCAAAATGAATGATGGTTGATGATAGTCGATTATAGTGCATGATAGTCAAACGCAAGCGCGCGCTGCAACTATCATGGACTATCGAATGAATGTTGTGCCGCGTAGCACAATGAAGATAAATGGTGAAACAGAGAATTAACTCTGAAGTGTAAATTTAAGTGATAATTGAACCCATAAATAACCCAGTGGGCGTTAGCCCTAGTAAAGGGAATCAGGGAACCACACGAGGTAAAGAAAAAATCTTTTGACCTCGGTGGGAATCGAACCCACGACCTCCGGATTAGATCTACCGTTACTCTGCCGACTGAGCTACGAGGTAGGACAGAGAAAGTCGGGGACGATTATGGTGATGAATCGCGGCGAAGAGAAAGTTAGGGAACATATGAACGCTGTGCCGCGTAGCACTATGAACACAAATGGTGAAACAGAGAATGAACTGTGAAGTGTAAATTTAAGTGCTAATTGAACCCATGAATAACCCCCTGGGCGTTAGCCCTAGTAAAGGAAATCAGGGAACCACACGAGGTAAAGAAAAAATCTTTTAACCTCGGTGGGAATCGAACCCATCACGACCTCCGGATTAGATCTCCCGTTACTCTGCCGCATTAGCACTTAAATTTACACTTCAGAGTCAATTCTCTGTTTCACCATCTATCATGGACTATCGTCGACTATCATGGGCCGTTTAACCAGGGCTTAAGTATATACCACATGTTGCAACAACATACAACCCACTTCCATTTCTAATGCATTTATGTAGGATTTTCTATCATTTAGGTTGCCCCAGGTGTATAAAAATTCAGTGCATCTTAATTTAAGCCCCTCTCAAATGATACAAGGGACTTAATGGAAGTGGAGCAAAAACGATCACCAGATCGACGCTGTAGCAGCAAATTACCTTTCTTTGAGTGAAGGAACACTTTTACTCCGCTGCAAAATTTTTCCACGGCTCTTCTTTGATGGAATGTTCTTATTGGTCTGGAGAATTCTGGAAACAACATACGGTAGTTGAATAGGAGTGCCGTTGCTAGGATACCGCCTGTCACGTGAGCATGGGGTAACTCACTCAAGGAGTAATGGTCCCCAGGACAAACGAGCACCGTTGCACCTCCATCGACCAACTGGCCCCATACTTCCTGAATGCCATATAACGAAGAAATATTGCTTGTGAAGGGGTCGCTTTGGGCTTTGATATAGGTGAGAGTGCCACGATAGCGGACCTGACGATAAAAAAAGGTCACGAATGATTTGAAATGCTCCCCATCCAAGGAATGCTATTTCTTCCAACTGGTTACTTAGTTGGTAGAGCACCAGACCGTTGTGCAGATGGTTCTAGCCGCAGACCGGACCAACACTTAGTTCTAAAATTAATTCAGGAGTATGTGCTGCCTTTGTAATTACATCTGCAAATTGTTTAAGTCTTCTTGGATAAAGACTGTAAATAAACCGTACGCCCCCACATCTCCAATGTTACATGGTTAGCAGGGGACGCCAAATAACCCACACACTCATCCGAAAGAGTGGGTCAAGGAGTTCTCGGTGTTGGTCCTAGCCTTGTTTACCGGCTTCGCGCTTAACATTGCATTTTCACCCTTACACAGAATTGTCCAACAAAAATGGTTATGTCTATGTCTAATACTGTCCACTTCTGTGTCAAAGCATTGATTGTATTAGCTGTTACTTACACGACTCCGTTATACTGGGTTGAACAGTAATTAAAAATCAATAAAACATGTCCTATACCTTAGCAGGCTGCCATTCTTTGAATGTTCTAAAAGAAACAATCTGGTTTCTCAAAAGAGCCTCCCTGAGTGCCCTTAAGTTGTAGTTAGCGAGACCCTTCTCAAAGCTTCTTCTCTGCAGTTCATCTATGACCCAGTCTTGAGTGTGCATCTCCCTCAAGGTTTTGAATTCTTCAGCTTTCATCTTTAGAGAATCTACAGCCAGTTTTGTCAGAAAGTTCTCAAAAGAAAGCTGTCGGGAAAATAACGAATCTGTTAATATTTAATAGTCGATTATTGCATGGAAATATAAAAGATGTTTTTATTAGCCTTAACCAACAGGAAATGGTTAATGGATGACGTGGCGAATGCATGAAAGACACATGTGAACTGCGGTCGAAACATGAAACGAAATGGTTTGGGGGGATTTAAAGCTATGACTCTGCAACACCGGCGCGTTGCTCAACCCAGCTGAGCTACGAAGCGTTGACACTGTACCCAAGGTAACAAAGCTCCACAGCTCAGTTGCAATTCATGATTTCCGTAGCCTTCAGTTGGTTCCTATTAAGTTTCTTACCATTTATATATAACCACATAACTATTTTTCCCTTCTTATTTTAAGGCTATGTTGCCAACGATCTACGAAGAACCATTCAATTTTGTAACTCAGATTTTGGTCTTTGATAAGTTAGCTTTCCCAACAAGATGGCATTGAATTAATCACTATCGTATTTTGCAATGACTTCTTTTCCCACGAACCTCAACCTGTCGACGCTGAAATTGCTCATCTGCAACCATGGAAACCAGTCTATTGCTGACCGTCCGCGAGCGCGGATACCAAGGAAACGTGTCAATCATGCCCACAAACTCCACCCTCTGGTTCTGCTCTATCAACAAAGAGGCCATTTCATATGCAACAAGCCCCCCGAAGGAATATCCGCCAAGAAAGTACGGTCCATGGCGTTGCTCCTTGCTGATCAGTTGAACATAATGTGCTGCAAGTTCACGAACTCCACCCCAGTCCTTACTCACCGCTGTTGGGTCAGTAAAGCCCAGAGCATAGAAGGATACCAAATCCTAATAAGGGAAAAGAAAAATGTCAATTTAAGAAACTGACTTCGTCTATTTTGACTATGTTATGGCGAAATTCATGATCATTATGAGGACAGACGTATGAAAAACGGATGTCAATTTGCTTTTTACAATAAATATTTATAAATTCATGTGTATGTCTTCTTATTGACAATAAAAATTAGCCAATGAGTGCGCGAGAATTTCTGTAGTCATAATAAAAATTACACACGCACATATAACAAACAGAATAATAAAAGTGATTTGCCAGTGTATGGTCCATGTACTGAAATCCCTCTTTGGCCATTTTTTTACCAACTTGTGGTCCACGGTGTTCCGAATAATTTTTGTTCGCTGCTTTCAGGAAGCTAAACGTGTAGCGCATGTGGGCCAATTGTAATCCAGTGTTTGACGAGCCAATGAGTGCAGTGTTTGTCTGGCAAGTTACGATGGTATAATACTGACCTTCACTGTCAGTTAACTTGCACTACTTAGAAGAGGCTGTCAAACTTAATAACCCATTAGGAATTGAAGAATTGATAAAAGACGCTTGCGCATCATGTACGTTATTCGAGCGTTTAATCGAAAGTCTTACTGTAGACTGAGTATTGAGTGGAATAAGTGGAACAGTAAGATGGAGCTTCTCTTGTGCGGAAGCAAAGTACAATGTACAAGAGTCCACTCCGTACTGGGTATCATTGCTTTCGGTATATGCGAGATGCAGGGAGACAAGGAGAATTTGAATGATAAATTTAATTTGAGATACATAAATAACGTCCATATATATTATTTGGGAATCACCTGGCCTTGAAATCCCGTAGAAATCGCCGCCAGATTTAACGCATAATGGTGTGACGGATGTACACAGAAGAACTTGATAGTTGCGCCTGCAGGAGTGTACAGCGGTACAACTTGAATCTGACTCTCTGACATGACAGCCGATAGGGATGCGTCGGTCAGTGCGGGCTGTGTTTGCGCAGGCTCATTTTCCAGGCTGACGTTATTTTGAAGTTGTTCACCAGGTGCTTCTCTGCTAAGCTTGGCCGTGACGTCTTTAACAATTTTAAGTACGGTCGTATCAGGTTGCATGAAGTAGAAAACCTGAAACAAGATCATCGTGTGTATCTTGTCAATTTGTGCAAAAAAGGTTACTACGACAATTCCAAAGGTGACTTGGAAGTTGTTACTCCGCTAACGGCAACTCAGATAGACGAACACGAGAACTGAAGTCCTCCTCAGATCAGCCAGTTAGTAAGTTGATTTATTTTAATACGCGTGATCATATAGCAGGAAAATAGACTTAAATCATTCAGAGATTGTTACT
>JAHPZR010051928.1:22500-29540 GCA_019787425.1 Platygyra sinensis | reverse complement strand
TAATCAAAGTTTTTTACAACACGCGTTGTTTTGTCATGTTTGTAACCGCTGTTTGTATATTATTTCTGTTAAAGCTGAAATGGCCGAAGAATAAGAGTTTTTACAAGCGGGCTTTTCTTTTTATTACTTACGGTATTTAAGTGGTGCTCCAGCGGCGAAGTAAGATGTAGGTAAGTCCATGTATTCCCTCAGAAAAGATAAACTTAAGTCTTGAGGTTTGACTTCGTCCAAAAAGACTTCATATCTGAAAAGCCGGGAATTTATTCTTTCTACTCTAAGCTTATTTTTTTTTAACAGCTTCATTGGGTACTACACATAACTAAATAACAAGAAAGGCAAGACTCAAAAGAAGCAGGTGCAACGGGACGAAGTCCCATGAGAGGCACCGCCCCTGAATTAAAACCTAAACTTAAATCAAAAACATACACAAACATCCATAAGAAGATAGAAATATAAATTAAGAGTGGCATGAGCATGATAAGACTAGCGTCCACGTGCAGGGGTAATTGAGGTCATATACCCTTGAAAGGTGAGTGCTCATTAGTTTACGGACAAAAGCGTTTCCTACTTGGACAATATCTATCCTCATTTTTTTGTCGTTTAGAGGTGAGTTAGAAGTAAAAATGCTTTCAAAGAAAAAGAATCAAAGCTGGATTACAGTAAAATTCTCAACAAAACCGGCAAACCCTCTTCTTAGCTCTTTCACTTTCGCGTTAATGTTTAAAGTAAAACATGGCAGCTTCAAGTCAAAGTTGCCTCCTTCTCTTATCACCCATTCGATTTATTTATACCCTTAGTATATATGCTATTTTGCAAAACAGGAGTATTCCTGAATTGGTTATTTACTGCCCCTTTTGTGTCGCGAAGGGACACGAATTAACGTGCAGGTTATACGAAGACTCGTTTTGAAGCAGAGGTAAAATCACGTCGAAAATGACCTATTGTTGGATTGGGACAAGTAGTAGTCTCCAATATTAACTCGACCGAATCGGAGCCTGTTTTACCTGTTTATATCGACGCTTAACTGAGCCATGTATTGTTGACTTGAACCTGACGACGACTCGCCCCAGGCGGCCTTCACTCCTGCGTAGAAGCCGAAGAATGAGCCTGATACCCCGGCCTCCTGTTGCAGATGAGACTGGAACTCAGAGCGACTCTCAAAAGTTAACATGGTGGCTTTAGTGTCATAAATACCGTGTACATTCATTGTATCCGGGACATCGTAATCATCGTACCTATCAAATCAAAACATTGAGTGTCTAACAGTGGTTTCGTTAAAACGTGCTTTGTTCAATTTTGTTTGAATTCTCAAACAAGCAGGTTAACACCTAAATAGGGAAGAGGTTTGGAGTTAATACTCACAGAGACGTGGTTAGCTAGGAGTCTTTTAAGTTTATTGAATAAAATGCCGAATCAGTCTTGTACTTCGCGCATCGACCCACAGGTAAATTATCAGAACGAGTCGAACCCTAACTCTTGCTTTGCAAATCTACTTCTGCAAATGAACTTGTCAGGTTAACAGTTTTTAAAAATAGATGCAAGATATACTGCTCCTGAATTTCGGCAACTTTCAAATCAGTGCAATGAAGCAATGAAAATCACCTGAAGTTCATCATTGCTCAAATGAAAACGTGGCTATAGCTATTCAATTTGCTATTCCGGTTCTCAAACACTCGATACAAACTTGTTAATAAAAAAACTGTGAGTAGAATGGGCAAACTTGGGAGAAGATTATTTTTTATGTCCAGGCTTGAAATATAAATACGTGTAAACAGTGTTAAGACTACTTACGTTGCTTTTCCAGCGCAGCTTCTTTGCACGATGCTCATTTTTCTTGATTCAGGGCTGTACTCACCACGCCCATCAAAACCTACACCCATGAATGCCGCGCCGTCAATCATGTTCTGTGGGTGATTGGAAAACGATTTTAACTGATCAGGCAGTGTAGCTATTTCGTAGTGTTGTATTTAATATAACGTTTCTTCACTCATAGTTGCTGTATGAGAGGCACAGTGCTTGCATAGCTCATAGCTAAGTGCATGTCCAATATAAATAAGACAGACATTTTTTTACGATTGCCTGGTGGTTAGTAGTCCGGGTCGAGCGGTCATGGAGTGATCCAGGTTAAAACCCCAGCCGGGGACATTGTGTTGTGTTCTTGAACAAGACACTTTATCCTCACAGTGCCTCTCTCAACCCAGGTGTAGAATTGGATACCAGTGAATTTAATGCTGGGGAGTAACCCTGGGATGAACTAGCATCCCATCCAGCGGGAAGTAGAATACTCTTTAATCGCTTCATGCTACTGAAACTGGAGATTGGCCCAAGCCTGAGAAGCCAACTGGTTCTTTTACTCCGTTGCTGTGGGATTCAGTGTGAAGGATATAAAGCTTCCGTTGTTTTCTCTCGATTATTTGGTCAGCCTACTTACCAAACAGGCGTCAAGAGTCCACTTGGCAACATAACAAGGATCTCCCTCCTTGTACCCAGTCCCATAGCATCCGTTCATCAATACGTTCCCTAAGCCTGCTGGGTAAGTGAAAGCTGCTTGTTCAGGTTCTTTTGGAGAGCCCGCGTCATCGGTTATTTTTGAATCCAGGTGATAACCAGGAGGAACAAACATGTCTTCTGACTGCCAGCCCTTGTCTGGAACAATGTCCAACTTTATCTTAGAAAGAAAAACAAATATAGCGTCACTCTGACCCAGTGCATGAGCATCACTCCCTCGCGGGGTAATCTACAAAATTCTATACAGAGTGGCTCTGCCCGAGGTCCAGCTCCTTACCCTTTTGTATACTATTTGGACAGGAAGGGTACTCCTTTTATTCATCTTTAATTGAAAAGAGGTACCCCTTCCACATGCTTTCATAACGAGCCTGTATAATGAATACATCGCAAAAAAAGTTATCTTGTCATTTTCATGTGGTGCTTAATAAAATAAATGGTTAAGGCATCAGTTGCGTCTGTTCGAAATGTTTAAGGCTCTTTAAAGCTTAACACGAGGTCTTGACTTAACATTTCATATTAAGCAGTTAGTCAAAGTTGTTGGCTATCTGATTGCTGGGTTGTTATCAGTTAAAATTTCGGTCCATTTGTACGCTATGTGTAAGTTTTGTAAATCTCAGATCTCAGTAAAAAAAAACGCGTCATATAGGTTAAAAAGTTAGGAAAACCGAACAAAAACACAATAGATCACAATGAAAATCGTAATCGATGCTAAGTCGTGTTTGTGTTAGCCTGCGAACAAGCTCCCGGCGAGCCCGAACGAAGCCGATCACTTCGACTCGTCTCGCTCCGATCGCTTAGCTCTCCGAGTTCTTCAGTTTCGTGCTCGACTGCTCGTCCTCTCGCCTTTCAGCCGAATTTTTTCCCGTCCTCGCTGAGAGCCTGCTCGCAGGCTATGTTATCGTAATCTTACTTCTTTTTTCAGGAAATTTTCGGCCTTTTCTTGTGCCTCATCAATGATCTTCAGTTGTTTGTCGACCATTTGTCCCATGACTTCAATTCCTTTTTCCACCACAGCACCCTGCACATCAGCTGCGGCGGCAGCAGCCATTGGCGAATTTAGTCTCACGGGCGCATCTCTTCGTTTAGTCACTGGTAACATGTTTTTCCGTGCGCTTCTTCGCGATATTTTAGGAAATCTCTTATCATTTTTGGGTCCTGTGGAAAGTTGATTAACTTTTTTATGGTATACTTTGCTAAGATAGAAAAAACACCAATTAGAGATGATGATGATAATAATAATTTTGTTTAATAGTAATCAAACTTTATTTAACTTTGGAATGCATACAAAATTTACAGAAATAATAATAATAGTTTAAAATAACAATAATAATTAAAGTTTCAGATATATCAAATATAATTCAAATATTTACCAAAGCATTTAGGTTTATCCCATCCTAAATTTGTTTTCCTTTATACTCTCATTTATAATAATAATAATAAAAATAATAACTATAACAATAATAATAAGAATAATAATGATAATGATAGTGATAGTGATAGTGATAGTGATAGTGATAGTGAAAATGTTAATGTTAATGTTAATGTTAATGTTAATGATAATGATAATGATAATGATAATAAACCTCTAGGATGGAGAAGGTTAACAAAGATTACATACAACGAAAACTCCTTTAACCACAGCATCATTGAGTTTTTGGTTGTAGATATACTTGCTGAAAAACTTACTGAAGATAACTTTTGTTTACCTGATATGTCTTGCCCTTTCCAATCTCGGTTCTATATTACCTGTATTCCGATTGCTGGATATAGCCTATAGAATGGCTTTCACTTGAATGTCGAACAATGATTGGTTTTGCACGTACTATGCCACACGATTGGCTTAAAAAACTACGCGCCAATTTGTCATCCAATCATAAGTAAAGACAAAACCAATCGCGACCCGTTCCCACACGTTTTCCCGCGCTACGCATCAGCTACAACTTCATGTAATATTCACGGTGGTCGGTTGCTAGGGCTTTTCCTCCGCTCCTTACAAAACTAAGAGTTTCAGAGTCATAGACAGAAGCAGAATGCATCGAATGTAACGAAACTTGGCAGGCAAGTGGTTTGATGAATTACCTATTTATTGGTGTTTATTTCATCCCATGTGACTGCTATTGTGACGTCATATATGATGTCCAAATTTGGCATCAGAAAAAAATTCAGGAAAGAAATAGTAAAAATTTGATAATAGTTTTCTGCATAGAATTCTATGATTTCTGGTGAAAACCCTTTCTCAATCGGATAAAATGGTGTAGAGTTACAGCTAGTTAAAGAAATTCAAATTTTCCGCCGCATGACCATATATAGTCAAAATTTACGGGGTTTTGAACACGAAAACAATGAATGTATTCGCAACGGAGAAAAGACAAAACTGCATAAAATCAAAATTGTAGTTTTTTTGATTTGGCATGTGTGGTGCTATGACGCGTGCTTCGTCACGTTTCGTCGTGTTTTACGTCATTTTGACGTCATAATGACGTAAAACGTGACGAAATACGACACATGCACCACACATGCCAAATCAAAAAAACTGCAATTTTGATTTTATGCAGCTTTGTCTTTTCTCCGTTGCGAATACATCCATTGTTTTCGCGTTTAAAACCCCCTAAGTTTTGACCATATATGGTCATGTGGCGGGAAATTTGAATTTCTTTAATTACCTGTAACTCTACGCCATTTTATCCGATTGAGATGGAGTTTTCACTATTAATATTGTTTCTCTGTGACAAAAATTCCTGTACCGTTTTGACCACTGCTTTTGAAATTTTTAGTGTTGTTACTAAAAATAGGTGTCATTTACGTCATCATACTTCCCAGAAAACTCAAAAATACCTTTACAATGGCACAAATATAAAGAAAACTTTCCTCCAATTAAGATGTTCTAATGTCTTGCTTCATTTAAAATATAAAGTTCCCTTCTGTGAGCTAAATATTAAATTTAAGAAAGTTGCGGGAGGAAAAGCCCTAGCAGCCGACCATCGTGATTGGTTCACTGTATTGTCCGTGTCCTTTGTGATTGGCTTGAGCGATTTCTTTTTTCGAAGGTTTTACGACACTCAATTTAAAACCGCTGTAAACCAGACGAATCAGTAATCGTACCTCTTACAATGCGGCTTTGAAAACCATTAACACTCTTTTCGTTCTTCAGAGGTGATCCCGAGATGACGTTCACATTGTGCTGCGGCCGTTGTGCTCCACTCCAACTATCATTAAAGGCCATCGAGGCTGGATTTTTACCATCGCTTCCCAGTCCTTGGATATTACTGCCCCGTTCCCCAGCCAGCTCTAAGCTTGCATCGGGATTTGTTGAACCAGTCTTTTGATAATTCCCAGGTACAAACGAAGCAGGGTGGGATGAGGAGGCATACTGTGGCTGCTGTTGGCCGCTACTTAAATTTGTATTGAACGCATTTTGAGGTTTTCCTCTGGTGATATAGGCTTTAGACCGTCTTCCATCAGATCGGACAACAGAGGCTAGAATGTAAATAAAAGTCAGACCAGTTGTGCGATCTATCTTCAAATGCAAGAAAAACAGATTGCTCAGAAAGTTGTCAATGTGATACTCTCGAGGCGCTATCCCGGTGAGAACTTCCATATGAAAAGATTGCTTGTCAGAAAATTAACCCCTCAAAAAGACCAATCTGGGTGTGACTCAAGCTTTATTTGATCCCTTAAAGATATAGCCTGCGTTGCAGACCCAGGCTATTAAAGATACCACTTAAAATGGAAAAGGCTTCATTACCAGTTTAGGAAAAGAGCCTGGGTTAGTAGACCCGAGTCGTAAGAACGGCGGAAATCGAATCGAAAGACGGGAATGAAAGCATTTTTTATTGTTATCTCTTCAAGTGCACCCTTAAAGATATATTGACGGCAGTTAAAAGTAGTGTTGTTTCGTCCTGAAAATCCTAAGTGAGACTAAACTCCTTGATTTACTATGCGACGTGGCAGGCATTTCCAATCTGTTCATATGAGAGTTTTCCTTCGCCCTCATGTTTTACTCAAAAAACAGCGGACCTCTTCGATGTAGATTTTAATCTATACTTATCAGATGAGAAGAAAACGTTGGTCTTACCTACTAGAACAAGAAATATGATTGCTGTCTTCATTGACCTGCAAGAAATGGTGTTTAAAACAATCACTCGACCCTAAAACGTAGTGTAAGGTTTAAAGTAGAAACTAAAAACAATACTTCATTTATAGCATGGGTCCAAGCACTACTACTAACAGGCTATCCTATTTACGCAATGGCTATGTTATAGATACTCCTAGGATGACCTCTTGCTAGTTTTTTGCCCACTGAATATTGCTTTATGGAGAAAGTCATCAGCTATGAGCTTTTGTTTTATGAAAATTCATTCGATTGTTTTCCCTGATGTGTTTGGTCTGTCTGGTTCGTCTGTGACTGTCGGTAGCATTTGACACTGGTGGCTTATTTTCTTTCAAATCCCTCTCCAGGTGTTCCAGTCGCATGCTGGGACACCAGCTGTAGAACTTTTCGCTCTATTTGTGTTCTTTGTTTCTCATGCCAG
>JAHPZR010051928.1:5000-17500 GCA_019787425.1 Platygyra sinensis | reverse complement strand
AAACAAGATACAGCCGTTCAAAAACTTCAAAATTTAGTAACAAATGTATGGATTGCCAGACACTTGTCCGGAAATCCATACATTTCTTTGCAAATTTTGAAGTTTTTGAATGGCCGTATCTTGTTCAATATTGGCCCAATTAACACGAAACTTAAAGATTTTAACTTTTTAAGGATTAAACCACTGCAGAAACCGTGTACGATCAAAACTTGCTCTACGTTGGATCAAAATAGATCGTGACCAGACCAAAAATTTTTTGTAAAGCTCGGTGTGCTCTTTCTGAATATATGGGTCTTACGTTGTTAATCCCATATTTTACGATAACTGCAGAAATTCACGCGCGCTCATTGGCTAATTTTTATTGTCCATATGCGGGCATACACATGAATTTAAAATTCATGCGACGCGTCAGCGAGCGAGAGCCGGCAATTCGACAATTTGTTATCGTAAAAAACAAATTCATGTCAGTTTTTAATGCATCTGCCCTGTTATTGATAATGAATTTCGTCATAACATTGTCAAAGTAGTCCGCGGATCCACTCGGCTATCGCCTCGTGGATCCACAGCTACTTTGACAATGTGATGACGAAATTCATGATCAATAACAGGACAGACGCATAAAAAACTGACGTCAATTTGTTAAATAGACGGACTCGTACCAGGCCCCCAACGTATGAAATCAGGCAATGTATGACGTGGCATGTGAATTTGCGTGCGCAGTAAGGATGCGCAGAAACAATAGGCCACGTTCGATATATCAATATTCAAGCATGGCTCTGAGGCTTTCGGGTCAAAATTGCTAATTTTTAAAGTTTCTTTTGTCTTTGAATTCCCAAAAGAGACTTGGAAACAAAGAAAGCAACACCAAATATAGAAGTTTGACCCGAAAGCCTCGGAGCCATGCTAGAATATTGATATATCGAACGTGGTCTATTAGCGCCAACGTCCTTAATGGGCCCTTTGCAGTTTACGATCACATGGTACAAAAACCGCCATGCTGGAGAGCAAACTGCCCACTGGGACCTCCAAAACAAAGCAACTTAACTAAATATTCTTTTGTTTTGGAGGTCCCAGTGGGCGGTTTGCTCTCCAGCATGGCGGTTTTTGTACCATGTGATCGTAAACTGCAAAGGGCCCATTACTGAGTCCGCATTTTCGAAAAGACTGGGGCGAGTGTCATAAGAACATCACACTCATTCCCAGTCTCTCTGGCTAACATTCCAAGATGGAGGACATTTGTCGCCAACTTGACCAACTCACGATTGAATTTTTCGACATTCTCGAACAACTTCACGAGAAGAGAGAATATCTGAACGGTGCAATAAGAGATGGCCATCTTAACCTGTCAAAGGCGCGTTATTCAATGGGAAACAAGTCCGTGGGAGCTTTGCAATACAGTCATAAAATGGACCATGCCTTGTATCACATTGAAAGTGTTTACTCCGAAGAACAATCAGTAGACACTTGTGTGGCATTTGAGCTGAAGAAATCTTCTCCTGGAAAAGTAATGAAACCTTCAAAAGCTGATACTGATGAAAAGGATGAAGAGAGAAACGTTCTCAGGAGGCGAAAACCACAAAGGTCGGACAGTTTAAACGATGAAATTACAGGCATTGAGGAATTGAGTCTTTCCAAAGAGGAAAAATTACCATTCGAAAGTTCCAGTAATGGCTGTGTTCAAGATCCCCTTAAATGGTTTGGAATTTTAGTTCCTGGATGTTTAAGAACGGGTCAAAAGAACTTTCAGAGCGCCATTGAACTGAGCTGTGAGATGGTAAACCTCGAAATCAAGTTGAAAGAAATAATAGAGAAGTTCAAGACTTTAAAAACTCGTAAAAGAGAACTCATTCTCGAGGAAAGTAAAAAGTCCCAAGATGTAAAAGCTTAAGATTTACTTTTCCAGAAGGAAACCAGAATTTATTTTGTGATTAATCAGCTATTCTCCGTTAACTTTGTGTGGTTAAATATTCATGTGTGTTCAGGTACCAAAAAGAAAAAAATGAATCTTTAGAGAGGTAAATCGTAATTGAAATTAAGGGTTAATTACCCTAAATTCTCCAGCATGGTATAAAACTTATTTCATATATTTGCATATTTCCACTATAAATTGTAAATTATGACCAGATAAGAATCTAGTGTAAAATTTCAAGAATACTAATAACTTACTATCTCAAGTACAAGAGACTGGTACATGTAGTGGAACACTAATAATAAAAACATAAGCTGAAAAAAACTGTCTGCTCTAGAAAAGTTCATTTATATTAGATATAAGTTCAGCAGAATATGCTGATGTTCTCAGAAGGGGATGCTTCCAGCGAGAAAGGCAGTTACATGTACATATAAAAGATTTTTCTGGTTCTTCAGCCCTTCTATTTGAGCGTAATGTGCCCAAGGGGGCAGAAGAGGGGGGGCTTAAATCCAAGGGGTGGTACTTATAACTGGTATAAAAAAGTTACTAACATCCAGGAGTAAGATATTTTCCACTTTGTGTTTATAACCCCTTTGGCATCAAGAAACATGAAGCAAGAGCAAGGAAACAAACACACAAATCACAAAGGAAAAGGTTATTGTTTAAAATTCCTCTTCATAATAGCACTGAAATACTGTGGGACATGAATAAAGACCTCTGAAACCGTGTAAAGCTGAAAGCTGTTAAAGACAAACTCTGCAAGTCAGCCTTGATGACTGTTACTTAACAAAACGGTTTCTTTAATAGTATTTGGTAGTGCCTGAATCCTTACAACTGGAATTACACAGTATTAACACAACCCTCACCTGAAAAACAGAACAAAATCCCCGCCACATGCATAAAACACAGTTTTTTATTATTAACAAACAGAAAGCAGAAATAAACTATGTATGGAAGGGGCCCCAAGCTTAACTATAGTGTACCTGTTAGTTAACACCTCAGACTCTACAACATACCAATGTATGTGTCTTGCTAAACAGTAGATAGATTCATTTTGTCATTAATACGTGTATCAGACCTTGTGAATCCTGGCTAATCTGAATCCCAGGTTTACATTTCAGAGCTCACTGTTTGAACGAGAAGATATGTTTCACATAGTTTACAAAACAAATGTTTCTTTTAGCATCTACTTAATAAACCTGTTTCATGGCTTTTCAACTTTGAGGTAATATGTGAAGCACTACACAATGTACATGCAGCAACATGTTTGTATCCTTCTCTCTAACTTTTAAAATTATTTTTTTAGTGTTTTTGTGCTCATCATACAGTTCCCTCTAACATTCAACACAAAGACTTTATGACAGGAAAAAGGTCTGCATTATCAGTATGGTATGAAAATTAAGGCCTGATCAAAGTAACAAAGAAGAACCCCTTCTATCAAATTCTTTCCAGAGAAAGATAAAAGCTCTACGTGACAAGACAACTGGGATGCTGAAATTTGGACTTGGCATTGTCTCAATGAGATTTGTTCTTACAAAGTTCTTTGAATAAAGTTTATCCATGACTTGTTCAGACCTAGAAAGCTGTATTGTAAAATAATTTTTAATGTCTTGCATTTGACATCCGCCCTGGATTTTGCCTACATCTGAGATTGGCGCATTCAATAAAGAGTTGCTCATAACTAAGAGGTTTATAAGGAAGTGCAAGGATTTTCATAAATTAAAACTACAGTTTATTTCTTGGTAGCAGCTTGCTTTGCTTCTTCTGCTTTCACTTGTTCATGGTCTTTGATCAATCCCTCAACTTCTTCAGCTGCTAGAATCTTGATTGCTGTTGTGCCATTTTCTCTCGTTAGGGTTGACATCTCAACTACAAAACAATGAAAAAAATCTGTAACATGAAATAAACTTCTCCAATCAAACAAACTGAAATAGAGTGGACAATTAAGGTAAAAACACTTGTTCTGAAATAATAATTGAAGTGCCAATGCTCTTCTTTATCAGACAAAAACAAACAAAAAAGACAATAACTTTATTATTACTAGAGGTCTTTTGGGTAACCCCAAGGAAGACTGGATCAAACTGTTTAACTCTCTTCCTTGACTTAAGGACGTTCGCGCGAAAATTTTCTAACATTGATTTTTTTCTGAAAATTTTACCATTGAAAGATGATGAGTTAGTGATGTCAGAAATGTAAAAAAAGTGGACGGTCACCGACTTCGTTTCAGAGAGAACATGCCCGGAAAAACACCTAAACCTGAGTAAATCGGACTTCGTTAGCGAAGAAGACCGAAGTGGATGAAAGTCCCAAAATATTGCAATTAGAGCTTTGAAGGGAAGTGTTCTCTGCCAAATTGGTTTGAATGGACCTATTAAGCAAATTTAGTCAACTGGTGAGGTTCCTCAAAGAACAAGTTCGCATTTAGCGACCGTAGTTTCACGCGCCTTGCAGCCGCAAGATGGCAGGATTGCATGTCCCGTGGACAGAAATCTTGAATTTTTTTTAACTTCCCACGTTGATTTTTTGTTCATTTTTGAACAAAGTGGAGATAATTGTAAATAAAATCTGTTTCTGAAAAGAAAAGTAGGGGTCACCGAGCGTCCAAGATCGTTAAATCCAATCAAAGCTATAGCAATGGCCATCTTTCCTATCATTGTTCATTTTAGTACTTAGCGCATGCGCTTGATGCATGACGTGGCATGTGAATTTGCGTGCGCAGTGAGGATGCGCAGAAGCAATTAGCGCGAACGTCCTTAAGTGAAATGCAAGGTTCATTATTTTCTTTATTGGCATCAATTAAAAAAACAACAAAAATTGACCCTGTCATTATCATAATTCAATCACTTGCAAAAAAAGAGTCACATGTTAGCAGAGCTGTATGAAAAGAGAACGACCAGCAATACAAGAATTGTATCAAGTTTATTTTAATAATACAAAATTATTTTGCTAACCTTTATCAGGTGTTAATTTTGTGATATCCAAAGTCTTGTCCAGCACTTTAACCGCCAATTTAAGAGCATCTTTTAATGTCATCTCCTCTTCCTTGTACTCTTGTTTCAACATAGAAACTGCAGCCTAATAAACCACAAGAGGCATAATATTGCTAGGCACTGAATCTCAAAGACACACATACTGTGTAAGACACTAGTTAACAAAAAAGACAAGATGATCTGGCATATACACCGGTCATGGGATGTTAAAAATGTAGTGTCTATTTAACAATTATTCCATGAGCGCGCGTTGGATATAAGATGATAGATAGCCAACGAGGCGCGTAGCGCCGAGTTGGCTATAATCATCTCATATCCAACAAGCGCGAGTGGAATAATTGTTTTATTAAAAAACGCCCCCAAAATATAGAAAACTAGATTACAATAAAAACAAAAAGGCCCAAAAAATCACGCATACGCTCGCTATTTTTGTAGATCATGGTATAATGGCTCATATACCATGATGGCTTAGCCAATGAAAACTCTCGAATTGTATTATCCAATCATCCAGTTTTTAATAATTAAAAAATATAAGGCTGAGACCACAAAATCGTAAGGCTTGTTTGTAGTACATTCATTTGTAAGGGTCTATAGGAGATGCTCCTTAACTGTGGTTTCAAGTCTGTACTTCATATTAAAATGCTAACAAAAGGATAACTTACCACACTGTTATTTCCTATGCATGTCGCTTTCCATCCACTGTAGTTACCGCTGGGATCACTCTGGTACAGCTGATAACCATAATGTTTGTCCCAACCCATGTATAGAATGGACACACCAAATGGCCTCAAACCTATACATGTACATTTATATGTTGAATACATTAGAAATGAACCAAAGATTTAATCATATCAAAGATTGTATTTTAATATCTGTTGCAACTGATGTAGGGGTTTTGCTAAAACCTATCTCCAATATTTTACAAACAAGCTAGTTTGTAAAAGAAACTTTTTTTGTGGTTGATCCAGTGCCTGTAACACATCTTTGATACTTACCCCCAAACTGTGTATAGGCCTGTTTCACATCACACAATGAACTAACAACTTGCTCACAAGGAATGGGTTCTTGAAATTGTAATAAATATCTGTATTAAAAAAAAAAGGCAACACTTAAAAGAAACAAAGAAAGTTTATTTCAGTTGATATAAAAAATGCCCTTTCAGTTTGCACATATTCGAGAAGCGACATGAATTCTGAGTCAATGTTATTGACTCTTGTTTTCTTGATTATGATGATCATCAATGACATCAGAGGGTCAAACCACTTTAAAAACTACTATTTCTAGTCAAAATATAAAACCTAGGAAAGTTTTTGCTTTGGTTTTAACAATTTTTTGACAACTTTTGAAAAATTTCTGATGGCTTTGTTTTCATTTGGCCAATTATCAAACTGTGACAGCTTACTGCTGGTTTCAAGAGTGAATGGTAAATTTGATCATTTGACATCTTCACTCTCAACAGATCCCATGTTTTTGTTTGACTAGTTCAAATACAAGCAAGCAAAGGTTTAAAAAAGATGTCAATGTTTAATCAGAAACTTTCTCAAGCTGCAACAGAATGGTGTTTAGCACTGTAATTGTACCTCTGTGCTATAAGTCTAAGTTGATTGGTCAACACATTGGCGTCAGATGTTATACCAGCTACACTGCATGCCAAGTCACTAAAAGAAATAGTAGTTTTAAAGTGGTTTGACCCTCTGATGTCATTGATGATCATCATAATCAAGAAAACAAGAGTCAATAACATTGACTCAGAATTCATGTCGCTTCTCGAATATGTGCAAACTGAAAGGGCATTTTTTTATATCAACTGAAATAAACTTTCTTTGTTTCTTTTAAGTGTTGCCTTTTTTTTTAATACAGATATTTATTACAATTTCAAGAACCCATTCCTTGTGAGCAAGTTGTTAGTTCATTGTGTGATGTGAAACAGGCCTATACACAGTTTGGGGGTAAGTATCAAAGATGTGTTACAGGCACTGGATCAACCACAAAAAAAGTTTCTTTTACAAACTAGCTTGTTTGTAAAATATTGGAGATAGGTTTTAGCAAAACCCCTACATCAGTTGCAACAGATATTAAAATACAATCTTTGATATGATTAAATCTTTGGTTCATTTCTAATGTATTCAACATATAAATGTACATGTATAGGTTTGAGGCCATTTGGTGTGTCCATTCTATACATGGGTTGGGACAAACATTATGGTTATCAGCTGTACCAGAGTGATCCCAGCGGTAACTACAGTGGATGGAAAGCGACATGCATAGGAAATAACAGTGTGGTAAGTTATCCTTTTGTTAGCATTTTAATATGAAGTACAGACTTGAAACCACAGTTAAGGAGCATCTCCTATAGACCCTTACAAATGAATGTACTACAAACAAGCCTTACGATTTTGTGGTCTCAGCCTTATATTTTTTAATTATTAAAAACTGGATGATTGGATAATACAATTCGAGAGTTTTCATTGGCTAAGCCATCATGGTATATGAGCCATTATACCATGATCTACAAAAATAGCGAGCGTATGCGTGATTTTTTGGGCCTTTTTGTTTTTATTGTAATCTAGTTTTCTATATTTTGGGGGCGTTTTTAATAAAACAATTATTCCACTCGCGCTTGTTGGATATGAGATGATTATAGCCAACTCGGCGCTACGCGCCTCGTTGGCTATCTATCATCTTATATCCAACGCGCGCTCATGGAATAATTGTTAAATAGACACTACATTTTTAACATCCCATGACCGGTGTATATGCCAGATCATCTTGTCTTTTTTGTTAACTAGTGTCTTACACAGTATGTGTGTCTTTGAGATTCAGTGCCTAGCAATATTATGCCTCTTGTGGTTTATTAGGCTGCAGTTTCTATGTTGAAACAAGAGTACAAGGAAGAGGAGATGACATTAAAAGATGCTCTTAAATTGGCGGTTAAAGTGCTGGACAAGACTTTGGATATCACAAAATTAACACCTGATAAAGGTTAGCAAAATAATTTTGTATTATTAAAATAAACTTGATACAATTCTTGTATTGCTGGTCGTTCTCTTTTCATACAGCTCTGCTAACATGTGACTCTTTTTTTGCAAGTGATTGAATTATGATAATGACAGGGTCAATTTTTGTTGTTTTTTTAATTGATGCCAATAAAGAAAATAATGAACCTTGCATTTCACTTAAGGACGTTCGCGCTAATTGCTTCTGCGCATCCTCACTGCGCACGCAAATTCACATGCCACGTCATGCATCAAGCGCATGCGCTAAGTACTAAAATGAACAATGATAGGAAAGATGGCCATTGCTATAGCTTTGATTGGATTTAACGATCTTGGACGCTCGGTGACCCCTACTTTTCTTTTCAGAAACAGATTTTATTTACAATTATCTCCACTTTGTTCAAAAATGAACAAAAAATCAACGTGGGAAGTTAAAAAAAATTCAAGATTTCTGTCCACGGGACATGCAATCCTGCCATCTTGCGGCTGCAAGGCGCGTGAAACTACGGTCGCTAAATGCGAACTTGTTCTTTGAGGAACCTCACCAGTTGACTAAATTTGCTTAATAGGTCCATTCAAACCAATTTGGCAGAGAACACTTCCCTTCAAAGCTCTAATTGCAATATTTTGGGACTTTCATCCACTTCGGTCTTCTTCGCTAACGAAGTCCGATTTACTCAGGTTTAGGTGTTTTTCCGGGCATGTTCTCTCTGAAACGAAGTCGGTGACCGTCCACTTTTTTTACATTTCTGACATCACTAACTCATCATCTTTCAATGGTAAAATTTTCAGAAAAAAATCAATGTTAGAAAATTTTCGCGCGAACGTCCTTAAGTCAAGGAAGAGAGTTAAACAGTTTGATCCAGTCTTCCTTGGGGTTACCCAAAAGACCTCTAGTAATAATAAAGTTATTGTCTTTTTTGTTTGTTTTTGTCTGATAAAGAAGAGCATTGGCACTTCAATTATTATTTCAGAACAAGTGTTTTACCTTAATTGTCCACTCTATTTCAGTTTGTTTGATTGGAGAAGTTTATTTCATGTTACAGATTTTTTTCATTGTTTTGTAGTTGAGATGTCAACCCTAACGAGAGAAAATGGCACAACAGCAATCAAGATTCTAGCAGCTGAAGAAGTTGAGGGATTGATCAAAGACCATGAACAAGTGAAAGCAGAAGAAGCAAAGCAAGCTGCTACCAAGAAATAAACTGTAGTTTTAATTTATGAAAATCCTTGCACTTCCTTATAAACCTCTTAGTTATGAGCAACTCTTTATTGAATGCGCCAATCTCAGATGTAGGCAAAATCCAGGGCGGATGTCAAATGCAAGACATTAAAAATTATTTTACAATACAGCTTTCTAGGTCTGAACAAGTCATGGATAAACTTTATTCAAAGAACTTTGTAAGAACAAATCTCATTGAGACAATGCCAAGTCCAAATTTCAGCATCCCAGTTGTCTTGTCACGTAGAGCTTTTATCTTTCTCTGGAAAGAATTTGATAGAAGGGGTTCTTCTTTGTTACTTTGATCAGGCCTTAATTTTCATACCATACTGATAATGCAGACCTTTTTCCTGTCATAAAGTCTTTGTGTTGAATGTTAGAGGGAACTGTATGATGAGCACAAAAAACACTAAAAAAATAATTTTAAAAGTTAGAGAGAAGGATACAAACATGTTGCTGCATGTACATTGTGTAGTGCTTCACATATTACCTCAAAGTTGAAAAGCCATGAAACAGGTTTATTAAGTAGATGCTAAAAGAAACATTTGTTTTGTAAACTATGTGAAACATATCTTCTCGTTCAAACAGTGAGCTCTGAAATGTAAACCTGGGATTCAGATTAGCCAGGATTCACAAGGTCTGATACACGTATTAATGACAAAATGAATCTATCTACTGTTTAGCAAGACACATACATTGGTATGTTGTAGAGTCTGAGGTGTTAACTAACAGGTACACTATAGTTAAGCTTGGGGCCCCTTCCATACATAGTTTATTTCTGCTTTCTGTTTGTTAATAATAAAAAACTGTGTTTTATGCATGTGGCGGGGATTTTGTTCTGTTTTTCAGGTGAGGGTTGTGTTAATACTGTGTAATTCCAGTTGTAAGGATTCAGGCACTACCAAATACTATTAAAGAAACCGTTTTGTTAAGTAACAGTCATCAAGGCTGACTTGCAGAGTTTGTCTTTAACAGCTTTCAGCTTTACACGGTTTCAGAGGTCTTTATTCATGTCCCACAGTATTTCAGTGCTATTATGAAGAGGAATTTTAAACAATAACCTTTTCCTTTGTGATTTGTGTGTTTGTTTCCTTGCTCTTGCTTCATGTTTCTTGATGCCAAAGGGGTTATAAACACAAAGTGGAAAATATCTTACTCCTGGATGTTAGTAACTTTTTTATACCAGTTATAAGTACCACCCCTTGGATTTAAGCCCCCCCTCTTCTGCCCCCTTGGGCACATTACGCTCAAATAGAAGGGCTGAAGAACCAGAAAAATCTTTTATATGTACATGTAACTGCCTTTCTCGCTGGAAGCATCCCCTTCTGAGAACATCAGCATATTCTGCTGAACTTATATCTAATATAAATGAACTTTTCTAGAGCAGACAGTTTTTTTCAGCTTATGTTTTTATTATTAGTGTTCCACTACATGTACCAGTCTCTTGTACTTGAGATAGTAAGTTATTAGTATTCTTGAAATTTTACACTAGATTCTTATCTGGTCATAATTTACAATTTATAGTGGAAATATGCAAATATATGAAATAAGTTTTATACCATGCTGGAGAATTTAGGGTAATTAACCCTTAATTTCAATTACGATTTACCTCTCTAAAGATTCATTTTTTTCTTTTTGGTACCTGAACACACATGAATATTTAACCACACAAAGTTAACGGAGAATAGCTGATTAATCACAAAATAAATTCTGGTTTCCTTCTGGAAAAGTAAATCTTAAGCTTTTACATCTTGGGACTTTTTACTTTCCTCGAGAATGAGTTCTCTTTTACGAGTTTTTAAAGTCTTGAACTTCTCTATTATTTCTTTCAACTTGATTTCGAGGTTTACCATCTCACAGCTCAGTTCAATGGCGCTCTGAAAGTTCTTTTGACCCGTTCTTAAACATCCAGGAACTAAAATTCCAAACCATTTAAGGGGATCTTGAACACAGCCATTACTGGAACTTTCGAATGGTAATTTTTCCTCTTTGGAAAGACTCAATTCCTCAATGCCTGTAATTTCATCGTTTAAACTGTCCGACCTTTGTGGTTTTCGCCTCCTGAGAACGTTTCTCTCTTCATCCTTTTCATCAGTATCAGCTTTTGAAGGTTTCATTACTTTTCCAGGAGAAGATTTCTTCAGCTCAAATGCCACACAAGTGTCTACTGATTGTTCTTCGGAGTAAACACTTTCAATGTGATACAAGGCATGGTCCATTTTATGACTGTATTGCAAAGCTCCCACGGACTTGTTTCCCATTGAATAACGCGCCTTTGACAGGTTAAGATGGCCATCTCTTATTGCACCGTTCAGATATTCTCTCTTCTCGTGAAGTTGTTCGAGAATGTCGAAAAATTCAATCGTGAGTTGGTCAAGTTGGCGACAAATGTCCTCCATCTTGGAATGTTAGCCAGAGAGACTGGGAATGAGTGTGATGTTCTTATGACACTCGCCCCAGTCTTTTCGAAAATGCGGACTCAGTAATGGGCCCTTTGCAGTTTACGATCACATGGTACAAAAAACCGCCATGCTGGAGAGCAAACCGCCCACTGGGACCTCCAAAACAAAAGAATATTTAGTTAAGTTGCTTTGTTTTGGAGGTCCCAGTGGGCAGTTTGCTCTCCAGCATGGCGGTTTTTGTACCATGTGATCGTAAACTGCAAAGGGCCCATTAAGGACGTTGGCGCTAATAGACCACGTTCGATATATCAATATTCTAGCATGGCTCCGAGGCTTTCGGGTCAAACTTCTATATTTGGTGTTGCTTTCTTTGTTTCCAAGTCTCTTTTGGGAATTCAAAGACAAAAGAAACTTTAAAAATTAGCAATTTTGACCCGAAAGCCTCAGAGCCATGCTTGAATATTGATATATCGAACGTGGCCTATTGTTTCTGCGCATCCTTACTGCGCACGCAAATTCACATGCCACGTCATACATTGCCTGATTTCATACGTTGGGGGCCTGGTACGAGTCCGTCTATTTAACAAATTGACGTCAGTTTTTTATGCGTCTGTCCTGTTATTGATCATGAATTTCGTCATCACATTGTCAAAGTAGCTGTGGATCCACGAGGCGATAGCCGAGTGGATCCGCGGACTACTTTGACAATGTTATGACGAAATTCATTATCAATAACAGGGCAGATGCATTAAAAACTGACATGAATTTGTTTTTTACGATAACAAATTGTCGAATTGCCGGCTCTCGCTCGCTGACGCGTCGCATGAATTTTAAATTCATGTGTATGCCCGCATATGGACAATAAAAATTAGCCAATGAGCGCGCGTGAATTTCTGCAGTTATCGTAAAATATGGGATTAACAACGTAAGACCCATATATTCAGAAAGAGCACACCGAGCTTTACAAAAAATTTTTGGTCT
>JAHPZR010051927.1:0-12120 GCA_019787425.1 Platygyra sinensis | reverse complement strand
GATCAAACCGGGCCAAACTAGAGGAATGGCTGTTATCATTTCTTATTCCTTTTCCGAATTCCCTATATAAGTCAAAACAAGAAGGGCAGGTTTGTCACAAATGGAATGGCAAATTTCGATCGGACCGGTCCGACCGAAATAAGTGGACGACATCCAGAGGTGATCCTGAATATTCCGGTCAGAAGAAACCGAAACGGACCTTTCCATTTGACTTGCGAACCAAGTTTGTACCGTGTAATTTACTAGTACAGTCCACAATGTTCTAAATCTAACAAGCTTCTTACTAGTGTCAAGAGAAAATGAGGTGCTAGTGTCCGAACCCAGGGGGTACTCCCTTAAATGGGCTATATAAGTATGTGCGACCCCAAAGGGTTATGGTTTTTCAGCCGTTTTGGTCATAACTAGGATATCGATTTTAGTCAATTTTGGCCATAATGGTCATAAATAGGGTATGGTTTTTGTACTCTAGCCTTGATAAGGGTATGTTTCTAAGAAGAAGTCACTTTTTCATCATTATCGAAAAGAAAATCAACAAAACCCTACACATTTATGTTTACTGTCTGGTCGGAACTAAGGGACTAATTAAAACGCAGCTCTGAGACAGGGTTTTTATTTAAGGGTCGGGTCATAAATAGGGTAGGAAATATCGCAGATTTTGGTCATAAATAGGGTAAGGGTTTTGGGAAGCGGGCCGCACACCCCCACCCAATTTTTCTGGGAGTACACCCCCGGCCAAGAAAATCACTATAACAAGGAAAGCAAGTTCTAACTTAGCCTCATATGAGCTAGACGTCCTCCTGAAAACAGAGTGCACAATTAGCAATGAAAGCCACTTTAAAATTAAAACATAGCTTTCACCAAATAGCAAAATTTCTGTTGTTTTAACCAAACCAGTGTCAGTTGAATTCAGTCAGGTTAGTAATAGCTAGATTAAAAGACAATTCCTTTGTATTGGAGACATCCGTATTGTGCACAGTGGGGAGTGGTCTTGACCTCAGTCACCCCTGCTGGTTGGTTACTCCTCAAACAGAGATCCGTGAAATTTGAATAGTTTTAAACTCATTTAATCCGCGATAGTAAAATGCCACTACAAAAGGTCTGCCACGTGATAAAACGCTACAAAGCCACTTAGATTTTTCAACGTTCCTTCTTACGAAACTGATAAACTTATATTGCAACGTTTAAAGTATGATTAAGTCAGACGGCAAGTTAAAGGTCCTTTAAGCAGCCTGCTCGAGTTGTGCCTCCTGATTGGTGAGAACCACAGAAGCTTGCCACTTAGTTCATTATGTCAACAAATTCGAATTCAATCACAGACACAGTCAGTCTGTTTCCGTTACGTTTTGGTGGCAACAACGTTTTCTTGGGGGGCTCAAACTCTTCAAGGTAAAGGAGTACTTTCTATGTTTTGATATTAAGTTTAGGTTACCGGTAAATTTTTAACTGCCTAGTTCTAGGAGGAAGAGAGACCCCTTTTCTTAGAAGAACTGATGTAAGAGGGAATCTTAAAACTTTACTTATGACCTGTGTTTCCCAGTGACCACGACGGTACGACTGAACTATGTGACATCGAGTAAAATTGACTGCTTTATATAAAAAATTCTAGGCAGAAAATCATGACAAACATCCAATTTTGCCCGGTCTTCATATTAGCCCTAAAAACACTGAAAAGTCAGTAAACTTTAATTTAACCAAGTGCAGGGATGACTTGGTTGGGAAAAGTCAACTCGTAGAAACGAAATTTCACTCATTTTGTTTATTGCCTGTTTTTTGCTTCACAATATATAAACAATTTTAATACTGGATTTATGTGAGTCCGTTAGTTAGATAGTAAGTTAGTTAGTTAGTTAATTAGTTAGTTAGTTAGTTAGTTAGTTAGTTAATTAGTTAATTAGTTAGTTAGTTAGTTAGTTAGTTTGTTTGTTTGGTTTTTGCGGCCTAACATCTAAGACAATATAGAAATAACCTGAGTTAAGGTCAGTCAATGAACTTGTATTTTCACCCTGGCATGAGAAACAAAGAACACAAATAGAGCGAAAAGTTCTACAGCTGGTGTCCCAGCATGCGACTGGAACACCTGGAGAGGGATTTGAAAGAAAATAAGCCACCAGTGTCAAATGCTACCGACAGTCACAGACGAACCAGACAGACCAAACACATCAGGGAAAACAATCGAATGAATTTTCATAAAACAAAAGCTCATAGCTGATGACTTTCTCCATAAAGCAATATTCAGTGGGCAAAAAACTAGCAAGAGGTCATCCTAGGAGTATCTATAACATAGCCATTGCGTAAATAGGATAGCCTGTTAGTAGTAGTGCTTGGACCCATGCTATAAATGAAGTATTGTTTTTAGTTTCTACTTTAAACCTTACACTACGTTTTAGGGTCGAGTGATTGTTTTAAACACCATTTCTTGCAGGTCAATGAAGACAGCAATCATATTTCTTGTTCTAGTAGGTAAGACCAACGTTTTCTTCTCATCTGATAAGTATAGATTAAAATCTACATCGAAGAGGTCCGCTGTTTTTGAGTAAAACATGAGGGCGAAGGAAAACTCTCATATGAACAGATTGGAAATGCCTGCCACGTCGCATAGTAAATCAAGGAGTTTAGTCTCACTTAGGATTTTCAGGACGAAACAACACTACTTTTAACTGCCGTCAATATATCTTTAAGGGTGCACTTGAAGAGATAACAATAAAAAATGCTTTCATTCCCGTCTTTCGATTCGATTTCCGCCGTTCTTACGACTCGGGTCTACTAACCCAGGCTCTTTTCCTAAACTGGTAATGAAGCCTTTTCCATTTTAAGTGGTATCTTTAATAGCCTGGGTCTGCAACGCAGGCTATATCTTTAAGGGATCAAATAAAGCTTGAGTCACACCCAGATTGGTCTTTTTGAGGGGTTAATTTTCTGACAAGCAATCTTTTCATATGGAAGTTCTCACCGGGATAGCGCCTCGAGAGTATCACATTGACAACTTTCTGAGCAATCTGTTTTTCTTGCATTTGAAGATAGATCGCACAACTGGTCTGACTTTTATTTACATTCTAGCCTCTGTTGTCCGATCTGATGGAAGACGGTCTAAAGCCTATATCACCAGAGGAAAACCTCAAAATGCGTTCAATACAAATTTAAGTAGCGGCCAACAGCAGCCACAGTATGCCTCCTCATCCCACCCTGCTTCGTTTGTACCTGGGAATTATCAAAAGACTGGTTCAACAAATCCCGATGCAAGCTTAGAGCTGGCTGGGGAACGGGGCAGTAATATCCAAGGACTGGGAAGCGATGGTAAAAATCCAGCCTCGATGGCCTTTAATGATAGTTGGAGTGGAGCACAACGGCCGCAGCACAATGTGAACGTCATCTCGGGATCACCTCTGAAGAACGAAAAGAGTGTTAATGGTTTTCAAAGCCGCATTGTAAGAGGTACGATTACTGATTCGTCTGGTTTACAGCGGTTTTAAATTGAGTGTCGTAAAACCTTCGAAAAAAGAAATCGCTCAAGCCAATCACAAAGGACACGGACAATACAGTGAACCAATCACGATGGTCGGCTGCTAGGGCTTTTCCTCCCGCAACTTTCTTAAATTTAATATTTAGCTCACAGAAGGGAACTTTATATTTTAAATGAAGCAAGACATTAGAACATCTTAATTGGAGGAAAGTTTTCTTTATATTTGTGCCATTGTAAAGGTATTTTTGAGTTTTCTGGGAAGTATGATGACGTAAATGACACCTATTTTTAGTAACAACACTAAAAATTTCAAAAGCAGTGGTCAAAACGGTACAGGAATTTTTGTCACAGAGAAACAATATTAATAGTGAAAACTCCATCTCAATCGGATAAAATGGCGTAGAGTTACAGGTAATTAAAGAAATTCAAATTTCCCGCCACATGACCATATATGGTCAAAACTTAGGGGGTTTTAAACGCGAAAACAATGGATGTATTCGCAACGGAGAAAAGACAAAGCTGCATAAAATCAAAATTGCAGTTTTTTTGATTTGGCATGTGTGGTGCATGTGTCGTATTTCGTCACGTTTTACGTCATTATGACGTCAAAATGACGTAAAACACGACGAAACGTGACGAAGCACGCGTCATAGCACCACACATGCCAAATCAAAAAAACTACAATTTTGATTTTATGCAGTTTTGTCTTTTCTCCGTTGCGAATACATTCATTGTTTTCGTGTTCAAAACCCCGTAAATTTTGACTATATATGGTCATGCGGCGGAAAATTTGAATTTCTTTAACTAGCTGTAACTCTACACCATTTTATCCGATTGAGAAAGGGTTTTCACCAGAAATCATAGAATTCTATGCAGAAAACTATTATCAAATTTTTACTATTTCTTTCCTGAATTTTTTTCTGATGCCAAATTTGGACATCATATATGACGTCACAATAGCAGTCACATGGGATGAAATAAACACCAATAAATAGGTAATTCATCAAACCACTTGCCTGCCAAGTTTCGTTACATTCGATGCATTCTGCTTCTGTCTATGACTCTGAAACTCTTAGTTTTGTAAGGAGCGGAGGAAAAGCCCTAGCAACCGACCACCGTGAATATTACATGAAGTTGTAGCTGATGCGTAGCGCGGGAAAACGTGTGGGAACGGGTCGCGATTGGTTTTGTCTTTACTTATGATTGGATGACAAATTGGCGCGTAGTTTTTTAAGCCAATCGTGTGGCATAGTACGTGCAAAACCAATCATTGTTCGACATTCAAGTGAAAGCCATTCTATAGGCTATATCCAGCAATCGGAATACAGGTAATATAGAACCGAGATTGGAAAGGGCAAGACATATCAGGTAAACAAAAGTTATCTTCAGTAAGTTTTTCAGCAAGTATATCTACAACCAAAAACTCAATGATGCTGTGGTTAAAGGAGTTTTCGTTGTATGTAATCTTTGTTAACCTTCTCCATCCTAGAGGTTTATTATCATTATCATTATCATTATCATTAACATTAACATTAACATTAACATTAACATTTTCACTATCACTATCACTATCACTATCACTATCACTATCATTATCATTATTATTCTTATTATTATTGTTATAGTTATTATTTTTATTATTATTATTATAAATGAGAGTATAAAGGAAAACAAATTTAGGATGGGATAAACCTAAATGCTTTGGTAAATATTTGAATTATATTTGATATATCTGAAACTTTAATTATTATTGTTATTTTAAACTATTATTATTATTTCTGTAAATTTTGTATGCATTCCAAAGTTAAATAAAGTTTGATTACTATTAAACAAAATTATTATTATCATCATCATCTCTAATTGGTGTTTTTTCTATCTTAGCAAAGTATACCATAAAAAAGTTAATCAACTTTCCACAGGACCCAAAAATGATAAGAGATTTCCTAAAATATCGCGAAGAAGCGCACGGAAAAACATGTTACCAGTGACTAAACGAAGAGATGCGCCCGTGAGACTAAATTCGCCAATGGCTGCTGCCGCCGCAGCTGATGTGCAGGGTGCTGTGGTGGAAAAAGGAATTGAAGTCATGGGACAAATGGTCGACAAACAACTGAAGATCATTGATGAGGCACAAGAAAAGGCCGAAAATTTCCTGAAAAAAGAAGTAAGATTACGATAACATAGCCTGCGAGCAGGCTCTCAGCGAGGACGGGAAAAAATTCGGCTGAAAGGCGAGAGGACGAGCAGTCGAGCACGAAACTGAAGAACTCGGAGAGCTAAGCGATCGGAGCGAGACGAGTCGAAGTGATCGGCTTCGTTCGGGCTCGCCGGGAGCTTGTTCGCAGGCTAACACAAACACGACTTAGCATCGATTACGATTTTCATTGTGATCTATTGTGTTTTTGTTCGGTTTTCCTAACTTTTTAACCTATATGACGCGTTTTTTTTTACTGAGATCTGAGATTTACAAAACTTACACATAGCGTACAAATGGACCGAAATTTTAACTGATAACAACCCAGCAATCAGATAGCCAACAACTTTGACTAACTGCTTAATATGAAATGTTAAGTCAAGACCTCGTGTTAAGCTTTAAAGAGCCTTAAACATTTCGAACAGACGCAACTGATGCCTTAACCATTTATTTTATTAAGCACCACATGAAAATGACAAGATAACTTTTTTGCGATGTATTCATTATACAGGCTCGTTATGAAAGCATGTGGAAGGGGTACCTCTTTTCAATTAAAGATGAATAAAAGGAGTACCCTTCCTGTCCAAATAGTATACAAAAGGGTAAGGAGCTGGACCTCGGGCAGAGCCACTCTGTATAGAATTTTGTAGATTACCCCGCGAGGGAGTGATGCTCATGCACTGGGTCAGAGTGACGCTATATTTGTTTTTCTTTCTAAGATAAAGTTGGACATTGTTCCAGACAAGGGCTGGCAGTCAGAAGACATGTTTGTTCCTCCTGGTTATCACCTGGATTCAAAAATAACCGATGACGCGGGCTCTCCAAAAGAACCTGAACAAGCAGCTTTCACTTACCCAGCAGGCTTAGGGAACGTATTGATGAACGGATGCTATGGGACTGGGTACAAGGAGGGAGATCCTTGTTATGTTGCCAAGTGGACTCTTGACGCCTGTTTGGTAAGTAGGCTGACCAAATAATCGAGAGAAAACAACGGAAGCTTTATATCCTTCACACTGAATCCCACAGCAACGGAGTAAAAGAACCAGTTGGCTTCTCAGGCTTGGGCCAATCTCCAGTTTCAGTAGCATGAAGCGATTAAAGAGTATTCTACTTCCCGCTGGATGGGATGCTAGTTCATCCCAGGGTTACTCCCCAGCATTAAATTCACTGGTATCCAATTCTACACCTGGGTTGAGAGAGGCACTGTGAGGATAAAGTGTCTTGTTCAAGAACACAACACAATGTCCCCGGCTGGGGTTTTAACCTGGATCACTCCATGACCGCTCGACCCGGACTACTAACCACCAGGCAATCGTAAAAAAATGTCTGTCTTATTTATATTGGACATGCACTTAGCTATGAGCTATGCAAGCACTGTGCCTCTCATACAGCAACTATGAGTGAAGAAACGTTATATTAAATACAACACTACGAAATAGCTACACTGCCTGATCAGTTAAAATCGTTTTCCAATCACCCACAGAACATGATTGACGGCGCGGCATTCATGGGTGTAGGTTTTGATGGGCGTGGTGAGTACAGCCCTGAATCAAGAAAAATGAGCATCGTGCAAAGAAGCTGCGCTGGAAAAGCAACGTAAGTAGTCTTAACACTGTTTACACGTATTTATATTTCAAGCCTGGACATAAAAAATAATCTTCTCCCAAGTTTGCCCATTCTACTCACAGTTTTTTTATTAACAAGTTTGTATCGAGTGTTTGAGAACCGGAATAGCAAATTGAATAGCTATAGCCACGTTTTCATTTGAGCAATGATGAACTTCAGGTGATTTTCATTGCTTCATTGCACTGATTTGAAAGTTGCCGAAATTCAGGAGCAGTATATCTTGCATCTATTTTTAAAAACTGTTAACCTGACAAGTTCATTTGCAGAAGTAGATTTGCAAAGCAAGAGTTAGGGTTCGACTCGTTCTGATAATTTACCTGTGGGTCGATGCGCGAAGTACAAGACTGATTCGGCATTTTATTCAATAAACTTAAAAGACTCCTAGCTAACCACGTCTCTGTGAGTATTAACTCCAAACCTCTTCCCTATTTAGGTGTTAACCTGCTTGTTTGAGAATTCAAACAAAATTGAACAAAGCACGTTTTAACGAAACCACTGTTAGACACTCAATGTTTTGATTTGATAGGTACGATGATTACGATGTCCCGGATACAATGAATGTACACGGTATTTATGACACTAAAGCCACCATGTTAACTTTTGAGAGTCGCTCTGAGTTCCAGTCTCATCTGCAACAGGAGGCCGGGGTATCAGGCTCATTCTTCGGCTTCTACGCAGGAGTGAAGGCCGCCTGGGGCGAGTCGTCGTCAGGTTCAAGTCAACAATACATGGCTCAGTTAAGCGTCGATATAAACAGGTAAAACAGGCTCCGATTCGGTCGAGTTAATATTGGAGACTACTACTTGTCCCAATCCAACAATAGGTCATTTTCGACGTGATTTTACCTCTGCTTCAAAACGAGTCTTCGTATAACCTGCACGTTAATTCGTGTCCCTTCGCGACACAAAAGGGGCAGTAAATAACCAATTCAGGAATACTCCTGTTTTGCAAAATAGCATATATACTAAGGGTATAAATAAATCGAATGGGTGATAAGAGAAGGAGGCAACTTTGACTTGAAGCTGCCATGTTTTACTTTAAACATTAACGCGAAAGTGAAAGAGCTAAGAAGAGGGTTTGCCGGTTTTGTTGAGAATTTTACTGTAATCCAGCTTTGATTCTTTTTCTTTGAAAGCATTTTTACTTCTAACTCACCTCTAAACGACAAAAAAATGAGGATAGATATTGTCCAAGTAGGAAACGCTTTTGTCCGTAAACTAATGAGCACTCACCTTTCAAGGGTATATGACCTCAATTACCCCTGCACGTGGACGCTAGTCTTATCATGCTCATGCCACTCTTAATTTATATTTCTATCTTCTTATGGATGTTTGTGTATGTTTTTGATTTAAGTTTAGGTTTTAATTCAGGGGCGGTGCCTCTCATGGGACTTCGTCCCGTTGCACCTGCTTCTTTTGAGTCTTGCCTTTCTTGTTATTTAGTTATGTGTAGTACCCAATGAAGCTGTTAAAAAAAAATAAGCTTAGAGTAGAAAGAATAAATTCCCGGCTTTTCAGATATGAAGTCTTTTTGGACGAAGTCAAACCTCAAGACTTAAGTTTATCTTTTCTGAGGGAATACATGGACTTACCTACATCTTACTTCGCCGCTGGAGCACCACTTAAATACCGTAAGTAATAAAAAGAAAAGCCCGCTTGTAAAAACTCTTATTCTTCGGCCATTTCAGCTTTAACAGAAATAATATACAAACAGCGGTTACAAACATGACAAAACAACGCGTGTTGTAAAAAACTTTGATTACTGACTTAACGTTTCGTATGCCTCAACATACATCCTAAGAAGTGACCGTTGGATAATACAACAATATATTTAAATGCTTAAGAGAAAGACTGGAACCTAATTAAGACAATTGTGAAAAAACTGATAATATACAGAACTATTATTAAGAGTCTGCTGAACAATATATAAAAGGCTAGTAAAGTAAAAGTTTCTCGCTACCCAAATTTTCGTTTAAAGAAGGTTTTAAATCCTTAATCAATAATGATTCTTTGATTCTACAAAGAATATCAGAACGCCCGGTTGCTAAAATTTCCATTTTGAAATTTGAAGGCGTTAAAAAAGTCGATTTTGAATACATTATTTGTCAAAAGAGGAAAAAAGTGATAAAAAGTGAAGAAAAATATTATAAATTATGATTGAATTATAATTAAGATGCCTAAAGTTTTATTTCAGAAATAAGAGTGCTAGTGTCAGCATAACTGTCCAGAGTTTCTAAAGTTACAAATAGTAATGCTTGAATTTTCTTTTTGAATATGTGCTTTGGCAGTGTTGGATAGCTTTCGGGAATACTGTTCCAAATTTTAGCCCCAACGATGGAAAAAAGAGTTTTTATAATGATTGAGCCTGGAATGATTAATATAGTAGTTACCAGAAGAGTGCTGAGCGGGTATTATACTGATGAATGTCTTTTGTAGAATTCAGTACAAGCCGAGCATGAAAAATTGTTAGTTAGACGATATGATTTCTTTTAAACTTGCAGAGGATTTTATTCAGCGATGGGGTACACATTATATCAAGTCTTCCAAGTTTGGAGGTCAACTTCAAATTCGAAAGTTCATGGACGCAAATGATGTCTCCAGCAAGAAAGAATTTGCCGTAGAAATGGAGGTGGAGTACAAAACATTATTTTCAAGTGTGGGAGCGAAGTCAAGCACCTCAGGCGGAGAATACTCGAGGAACCAGTCCAAAACCACTTCTACAACCGTCATAGCCTTGGGGGGAAGCCATGAAATAGCTTCCATCTTGTCCGATGCATACTCACCCACATTCAAAACTGAATTCAAAGAGTGGCTTGTTTCCATTCCCAAGTATCCCAAGCCGTTTCTCTTCCAGGTCAGTCCCATTACAAACCTGGTGAATTTTCGAATGAGGGATTTGTTCCCGGACGACAAGGTTGACTGGGGTTGTGAGGGACACGCTGCAAGCTTGAAAACCGAGACGAACGCAAACGGTGATACCGTCACCTTCTTTGAAAGTGTCGGACCGAATGGAACCATGGTGAAACACTACTGCATGTTCAACAGTCGGAAGGGGTTAGAGGAGGCCATCAAGAGAAGAAGGATCAGTTTGAAGAGAGCTATCGAGGTTTACATGGAAGAGGTATGTTAACACATTGAGCTTTCGCAGTCATTCAGTAGGAGGTTAATTCAACCTGCATGTGAAGTGCGTATCAACCGGGTCCTGCTGTTGAACCTCTCGCCATTGAGATTTAGTTCACTCAAAAAGTTTCCTGATAATGTTTCCCTATTCAACCTTTTTGACAGACCATTTTAAAAAGGGGCCTTTAATATATGTAGAGAGAGGAGTGGGAAAGAGATGTGGGCATTCTAAGAAAAAGTGTTTCTAAAAGGGGGAAATTCGTGTTTTACAAAAGAGACTTTAGCTTCCACACAAATTTCTCCGAGGGATATGATTGTTGGAAAGTTGTTAAAGCTCCACTTGACGGCTTAGTTTCAACCTTTAAGTCTGATACAACCTGGCGCCTACAACAAAGCAAGACACAAGCAAGCAGGAGGTCCATCATATAGTCAACAGGTTAAGCGCGCGTACATACGTCACATCTATTCACGATAAGAAAAAATACCACGCTGCTTTCAAGTTCTAACAGTGACAGTGTGTTTTGTTATTATAGGGCCCGACATCAATCTCAGATTTTAACCTCCCAGCATGCTCGTCCGCTCCAGCTGAAGCACCGGCTCAAGCAGACCTACAGAAACGGACCACTAACAAATTTGCACCTGCATGGCAGAAAATCACAAGTGGCCAGAAGGAGGTTCGAGTCATCTTTGATATGAAAAGAGACCTGGCCGGTATAGAGGGTTACAGTATTCCCCGAAACATGAGTCGTCTTGTGAAGTACACCGATGGAAAATGGTTGACAGGGGAAGAAGACGGTTCGTTCCACTTGTACAATACTTTCAACAATGGAGGCACTGGTGATGTTAGGAAGCGCAAGATGTCAATTTTTGGTCTGGTTCTGTCGTACAACGAAAAATCTGGAGGATTAGAGTTGTTACCCGTAGATTTCGAAGCTTCCAAACAGTTCTTTCCCAATCTCCACGAATTCTTAGCCGGACGTACTTTGGCCAGAGTTGCCATAGAAACCAAGGCTGTTTCAAAAGCAGCAAGTAAACGAGAAGCTGCGGCAAGTGCTCCTTGTAATGTCAAATGGTCAAACGCACTTCGTTTCGATCCGACGGATTCTAACGGAAAATGCCTTCATTTCACAGCAGCTAGCGAGGGAAACATTTTCGTGGTGTTCTCTACGTTACCTAAGGATAAATCGTCATGGTATTATACTGAGATAACCCCTGAGAGAGTGGCCATTTATAAGGTAACATTTCATCTTCTCGCCTCGCCTTAGTGAATTTTGGCAAAGGAAGGGTTCCTTCACCCTTTGTTTTCAACTTCCAGTCCAAATGCAGAGTAGAAAAGGGGCGGAGTCCAGAAGCTAGACAAAACTGACGCATACTCCCTAACAGTTATGCTTGACATGTGTGCAACACCTGCTTATACTGATAGTTAGGGACTGGTAACTAAGATTTGTTAGAGTCAGTGAAATGAAAACAAACCTACTCTGTTCACACACTTTTCATTTGAATCAGGAATCAAAAGTTGAAATTAAATAGTTATTCTCTCACAGTGAGAGGTCATGATTACCTTATTCTTTTTATTTTTTATGATTAGTGATATAAAACACTTAGCAAGCTAGCTTTCAAAAAAAAAATGGTAAAATTGAATTCTTAAAAGGAAAATATGACAAAAAAAAGAAAGCAAGAGTCGGAAAAGTTTGGACACTAAAAACTAAAACTGATGAGCC
>JAHPZR010051925.1:20000-24901 GCA_019787425.1 Platygyra sinensis | reverse complement strand
AGAGATTAGATCATACAGTTTTACTGGTAAATCTTGTGTTCTTGAGAATTCTATAACAAAATAGGAATTTGAAGATTTGTTGTCTTAAGTTAGGGGTGTAAATTAACTCAGTAAATACAAGATGTGAAATTAATTTTATTGAGGTAATTCGGATTAGGGCAGGAAGTGAAATTCGCAGATGTGCGTTTACACTTTTTGTTCCGTTCGTTTTTTTTTTACTTGAAAATTGAGTGAGTTTCCAAGTAACTGTTGGCTTGAAGCCTAGAAACCTGAGAGTTTGAGCTCATCTGCATGTATATTGTAAGCGCTGTTTTGTGTGAAAATGCTTTCACGGGATTCTCTTACTGACTAAATATCTTTCACAAGTTGGTTTCTTCAAGATGGTGGAATTACCCCGAACCTGTTTTCGATCAAAACTTATTTAACCTTAGGGTCGTTGCTGAACGATACCACTGGCCGATAATCGCAGACTCAAGACACGTGCTGGAGTCTTGCAAAATCCAAAGACCAGTGTTATCACCAATCGCGGTGTGAAAGTTGATTATTGTACTTTAGGGCAAAATGTAACAAAAAAGCTTCAGTTACAAACTTTTGCCCTCATTCCATTTAACTCCCACGGCCACACAATGCTGCAATCTTGTAAAAGATAGCATTGGATACGGGAAAACGGGTCGGATTGCGACACCGCAAAAACCCAAATATTTGTTGTGGTTAATTGATTTAAGTGCCCTTATCAGCACACAACGTAATAAATCTTTCATCTACATTGTACCAGTGAAATCTCGGTATCTTACTAATCTTAGTTATCTGCCATCATCATGAACCGCTTTTGTTGTTTTAATTCGTCTGGGATTTGTGATTATTTTAGTCTGTGTTGCATCATCGTTGTGAGCTGGGTAAAAAAAAAACAGGGGGTGACATTTTTGAAAATTTCAATCGACGTTCCTTCTTTTAACAGCTGTTGTACAAAGGAAGCACTTCTAGATTAAGCCAGGAGAAGAGGCTATCACTGATCGAGTTACTGTTTGTTTGTTGAGTGGTCTGCCGATTAATTTGATTAGTTCGCCTTCAATCTTCGTTTCGTGTGAGTACTGATTTTACTGCCAAGGACTATTGCTTTAAAAGACTCGCCATGACAGAGAGAGTTTATAAAATTGCCATGCTTGGCAATGAAGGAGTTGGCAAAACAGGTAAGGAGGTTTCTGTTACCTATTTTCTATTTGTGTAAAGGACTCCAAGAATCTGAAATTCAAAACTCTTCTCTTAGAAATCAGAACGTGTTGGAGATGCAAGTTATTTTTTTGCCCTTCTTTAGAGTCACGTTTTCGCCGTTTGTTGACAAGCGATAGCGATAGCAACTTATTGCTTGCCCTTTGCATTTACTGGTTCGTTTGTTTTAGGTCAGTTTTGTATCTAGATATCCGCGTTTAATACAAAAAAAAAAAACGATCGTATTCCCCTGAGAGAAGATTTGCGCTCGTAACAGACTCGGTCCCGAATGATTTGGCATTGCCTATGCGTTCGCACTTGTTGAGTGCTCTTGACATGGTGGCGATCGACCGGAGGCAGAAGATTCTTAGTATTGTCTAGTTTTGCTTTCAAAGCACCAGGGACTGGGAAGAAGTTTGGTAAAAGTACGTCTGATCGTTACTCTTTAGTGAAGAAGACTTGCGTCATTCGCTTGGCTTCTGTCTGGGAAATGTTAAATCATCGATCTCGATAGAATTGTAAGGGTTTTGACCTAGAAAGACGCGTTTTTCAAGCTCTGTAGAAGACTGCTTAAATCTCCGCATTTAACAAGTTCACTATGTACTAGAAACTGCTACTTTATGAGCTTTGCTCAGAAACGAATTGAAGCCGCGGGAAAGGAAGTTTTTGTGTAGCAATTTTGGAAACAGCTTATGCCTTTAACTTTCATTTTGCGCGAATTGAATTGCATGAAGTAACTTAGAACTGAGGATGCTTTAATATTAAAGTATAGTGTCTTTCTGTTCGGCTTTAAGACGGAATATCACTGTTTCCTCTATGGGATGAAAGAAACGTTTTATACTAAGTAATCGCGGAGAAGAATTAGCAGTTGTTAGCGAGGTAATGGAAAGATTGTCCGGTAAATACAACTGCTGTTTAATTTTGGGCGGGCATCGTTATCTGTTGAGATCGACGTACTTGACTTGGTCTTGGATCAGAGCAAAAAGAAACGCGGGGAAAAAGTTTGCGATCCAACTCAACTGTGCTTTGTTACTAAATGTTTTTAGAAAAATGCGATACGTGTGTGTTGGATAATAAATCTCGCGTCGACCGATTTTGCAATTTTTGTAGTCGTTTAGCCCGTTACCTTTTGTAATTAACACAATAGGCGAAAAGTGGCGATTAAAAAGAATTCAGGCACGAAACCAATCTCCCTTCATTGTTACAAAGTGTTTTCCTCCCAAACACTGCGCGTTTTTAGTTAATTACGCCTTATTCATCTACTTATGTTGAACTGTAAACACAATTCAAGACCACCTTACGAAAGCTATGGAAAGTATTCATGTCTTGTAAGGTCTGCGTGCTTTTTGAAGTATGACCCCGTATGACCCATTCACAAAATTAAGGCGAAACAGGATATCGTACTAGACACGCCCAGAAGGTTTTTTTAACCCACTCGAGGAAATCAGAAAGGAGATTACCAAAGGAAGACAACGAAATTAGAGGATGACTTATTTAACTATAATCGCTGATTTAAAGAAAAGTGCCCTTGTGTATTTGTAGCGCCGTTTAGGTTTGTGCTGTGTGTCTATTGTATTGGATCGGTATGGTTGAATCGTGCTTTCAACAAGATCAATCAGAAGTGCAGTGCTTGCGGATCTTGCGTTCACCGGTAAAAGAAGTAGCGACGGAGCCAACTGAATTGATGAACTCGTTCACCGAATCATCATTGTTCAATGAAACCGCCCCAGAGAAACTGTTCAAGTTATTTATGGAAGGACTAAGCACTTTATCGAAAGGAAATCTGGCCTTTTTAGTCGATGAGAGTAGCGTTCCGGAGCGGATTAATTTTTTATCTCAAGATATTGGCAACTGATCTACCCAGTGGACAAATACTGTGTCATACCCCACCCCCCTAAACCCACTTGGAATTTTCTTTTTCTGGGGAGGGGTTGAAGTGGTAAAATATTCTACGTAAAATGACCGTTTCAGCCAATCCAAGTGCATGATTATCTTTTGGTGTTTATGGTCATATTGTGGTACAGACCCGGGGGGGGGGGGGGTACTCCCATATATGGGCTATATAGGTATGTGCCGCGGAAGAGGGTATGGTTTTTGAGGTTCTCGGTCCTTAAATAGGGTATCTTTTTGATAGACTAAAATTAGCAGGGCTGATTAAACAATATAGGGATATATTTTCCAATATTTCGGAAGGCACGGCCTGTCTTCTTCAGGGTGTTACAGAGAATGACTCAAGTTTTAAACGTTACAAATTTAAAATATGGGAACCGTTTTGTTGCTGTGTTCCTGGTGTGGTCCTTAGATAGGGTAGCTAAACTGTATTATCTAATACTGGAGTGTTAAAACGCCCGCCTAAACGAATGTTTGAGCCTTAAATAGGGTTAGGGTTCAAGAACCTTCGCGGCACACCCCTATTCAAAATTCTCGAGTACCCCCCCCCCCGGCGGGGGGGGGGGGTACAGCGTACTTGCTACAGAACAACGGATTATAATTTTCTGGTCGCTTAAATCCTCGCTTGTTTATTATTTGTTGGGGTAAACCACTATGTGACTTAAAATTTCTAAATTATTCTCGCTGACGGTCTCGCCGAGTATATGCCAGCTTAATTTCTCTGTATGGATTATTTGTTTTATCTACTTGTCTTGACCTTTTTCGCGCTTGACAATGCATTGCCGGATTCAAAAGAAATTGAACTTTTTTTATTGATATTATTGGACATGTTGAAGAAATTATCATGACTCTGGTGAGTCTAGGGATATTAAACTTAAATTTCCGCCTTGTTTCCTTCTTTTGCAGCGCTTTTGGTAAGGTTTCTATGTCATCGATTCATTGGGGAGTATGATCCTACCATTGGTAATTATAACGTTTTTTTGACTTTTGAATCAGTTGGTCTCCTGACTTCCTTGTTCTTCTAATAGATTCATCTTGTTCCAAGTAGTGATTTACCACTATTGAATCACTTCTTTCTATCATATTGAATCTATATTTTACTTTTCTTAGTGTGCTTGTGTGTGCCATTTTCGCTCAGTTTTGTCTAGCCTGCGAGCAGGATCACCTTTGAGTCACGTACGGGAACAGTGGAGAGCAAAGTGATCCGGCGGGAAGGAGTATTGGCTCTCGCGGCGCGCGCTTCTGCCCCAACGTGAACCTGCTCACAGGTTTCTTTTCAATCTCGTTCCCAGAGCCACGTGTCTTTTTGGTCAGCACCAAGACTCGTGTTTTGGTGCTAACCAAAAGATACGTGGGCTCTTGGTTACTTTTTCCCCTCCCTGTACTTTTGTGCATTCGCGCGTTAAGTTGGGTTAACTACTTTTTATCCTAAATTATGATAATTACGTGTGTCGATGACAACACATGTATTATTTAGTATGTTAATTCTTGGGTATCTTTAAGGTAGTCCTTTACATATAAGTCTTATTGGCTTCCCGGCCTGGGCCTCCTTGCCTTTGACATGGTTATGTTGTAACAACAAGACTCGAAAGTACAGCAACAGATGGGTAAGAGGCCAGGGTGAGCATTAAACGCCCAGTGAGCGAACAAAAGAAGAGTTGGTTACCCTTAGGGTTAGTAGGTTTGGCGTCTCCTCACTTGGAGGAAACGACTTACATTTAAGGCTTTGGAGGTAATAGCGTTAATAATACATTGGTTGCGCTCATTCTCGCCTTTGTGATTGGCATAACAGTAAGCTGTAA
>JAHPZR010051925.1:0-15000 GCA_019787425.1 Platygyra sinensis | reverse complement strand
TTTAGAATAATCAATAGAAAATAAACGGACATTATATTTAATCCAGTCCTAAGTTACCCTCTTATCTGAATCTTCTTTTGCTTCTTCTCTCCATATTAATACTTAACTTGCAACCACACCGAAAAGAGCGGGAAAAACGCACGCAACTCGAATCACTCTTGGTTTTGTTTCTCTCCAGGCTGGTTGAAAGCAAGATGTCAGTTTTGTACCGACGTGTGTCTGGTTGAAGCAGTTCCTTAGTTATTTCAACCAGAAGCTTATCATCTATTCTAGGTGATAGGCTTCTGTTTCAACTAATTAAGCAGCTCAGCAGAAGTGCTTAGCCAAAAGACACACATAACTACTTTTCGACAATCATGAAAACGATCGCTCAGTAAACCAGTAATATAAAGAGTGATGATCGAGGAAATCATCTCGTAAACTAAACAACATACCACAACTTACCAGTTAATTAAACACATGTTATTTCTCGCCTGGAAGGTCCGTAACTGCGTGAAAAACTGTGAACGGGGTTTAGCATTTTCAATTCCGAGGCCACAGATTTTCACTATACGGATCTCCCAGGCGGCAAATAACATGCTTAATTAAATTGTAAGTTGTGGTATGTTCTTTATTGATTACACGAAATTTTCTTAGTATATACACACTCAGTGATCTTGGTGTTTTAAGCAATCTGATTGGTTCGCTATCTCTGGCTAATGAGCATTATTCACCCCCTACCGAGTGAATAATGCGTAAGCCAAACAAAAATAAAGCATACTTTTGATTCACACTGATTTGAACGGTGTCTAAGGACCATTATTCTAGACTGTCACGAGGCTTTTTCGAATATTAACTATAGATTTTCCATGTTCAAAGATTCTGTAAATAGTTTCGCGAATTCGCGCATGCTTTGTACCGCTTGCACGTTTTCCACGCATGAATTGAGAGGTCAATAGCCCTTTTCACGGTTAATTTTTCCCATTTGCATTACAATGAAATCAACGTGAATGCGAGGCAATTTCGGGCTAAAAGTGCGAAATAGCCCGAAATTGCCTCGCATACATGCTAGAATTTATTGTAATGCAAATGAGGAAAGCTAACCGTGAAAAGGGCTATTAAATCGATTTTTGATGGTTTCCTTCTGAAACTGTTGTTGAGATCACTTCCTGTGTATTTACTAAAACAATAGTGGCAGAATATTTACCGAGCCGCTTCGCGGCTCGGTAAATATTCTGCCACTATTCACTACTAGTAAATATTCTGCCACTATTCACCGAGATTGAGAAGAATAATTGTTAATTATTGCTGCTTTACTGGTATTTACCCCGCCTGTCTAACAACCTCGTTCCCAGGGCCTTTTCCCAGGCTTGGGGGCGAAAAGGCCCTGGGAACGAGGTTGCCTGTCTAGCTTTTGATCAGGCCTGGCTTTTGATGTAATTTTTTAACCCACTGCGTGTGCCATTTTAAAAGTGTAAAAATGTTTTTCAATGCCCTTTAAGGTTGGGGTGATATGAACGTCCTTTCCTCTTCATATAAATGCCCCCGCGCTCCTAACAAAAAACCCTCAGAACGAATTGCGTGCCTACATTCAGCCTCGTTTTCAAAAAAGTAGCGTCAAGTTTGCGCATTGCGCTTTGGCTGTTTGACGCGCTGAACACGTGCCTTCTTCTCTTTTCACCCAACATGGCCGCGAGCAACTATTATGGCTACTCTTCGGGAGGCCAACACTCCCAAGGTTTTACCCAAGCTCAAAATCCGTCGATACAAACCAGTTATGGAACACCCCAAGGAACCACTGCTTACGGAGTTCAAGCTTCTGCACCCGCTGGAGGACACTACGTTCCGCCACAAAATCAGGCTCCGAGGCAAGTTGTTCAAGCGCCATATTCTGCTGGTACAACCGCTTATGCTCAGCAAGGATCTTCCGCTCAAGGAGGTGCTTATGGCTACACGGCAAGGCAACAAGATGCTCCACCGCCACCACCACCGGCAAATGCGTCCTACCAAGCAACTCACGGTGCTTATCAAGCTCATCACGGCTCTGCTCAGTATTACGACAGAGAAGCTTACGAAACCAAGGCGTCCTACTACTCACAACAGCCGTCCTCAAATGTGCAAGGTGGACAAAGCGCCTACTACGCTCAGAACACAACTGGGGCAACCAAAGCCGCTTATCCAACGTCTGGGACAAATGTTTATCCGACTTCTGTGAGCGCAACGCCGGTGATAGCCAAAACACATCCGACCCAAGCGTACTCTTCGCAATCTTCGACTGTGGCTTACCCATACTCAAACGCTCGCACACAAACAACCGCTTATCAAGCAAGCTCCTACAACACATCCAGTTTTGGGGGTTCCTCGACAGGGAATGCAGCAAATTATCAACCCCAAGCTTACGAAGCAGCTGTTTACAATGCCGCAGCGGCCTTTGTTCAACAACAGCATCATCAACAGGCACCTCAAAGGCAAGGATGGAAGAACAAGATTGGGGCTGGACAGCAAAAACAGCCTATGATGAAGCCAAAACCGCCACCTAAACAACCTCAGCTTCATTACTGTGATGTTTGCAAGATAAGCTGTGCTGGCCCTCAGGTAAGAGGAAACAAAATTTTCTATATTTCGGTATAAACTTACTGCATAAAACTTAAATGTTTGTAAGTACAATGCATGTTACTACACTATTGATCTCATCTTGACAAAGTAAAAAATATGTCAGTTCATATCTTTCTCAATCGCTATTGAAGCTTATGGCTAAAATGCACTGCTAGTTTTGTGCTTGTATCTTTTTCTCAGCAATTTGAATATTTTATGAACTTTGTTTTGCTATCAAGTTTATCCACGCCTTGCTGTAAAATGTATGTGAAATTCAAGTTCCATGAGGTTACTGTGGTTTGTTTGAAATATTTGAGTGAGGATTACAAACCAGGTTCAGTTTGTATATTTTTATTAATGGTAGAATGCAGGCCAAGTAACATTGGCAAGATTTTCCTTGCAAATTTAAAAATGTTGCATTGCAAGATGACTATTTTGTAAGTTGCAGCAACATGCTACTGTGCTGGTCTGTGGTGTGCATGCAAACTTGAAATTTTACCCTATATTAGCAACTATAAGCCTGGTTGGTTTTGGAGGTCTCCTTGCTTCCTTTTATTTGTTAGTTATTTTTTCTTTTTATTTACAGTGTGGCAAATGTAAAAAGATAGCAATGATTTCTATGTTGCGTGACACATTACTGCAACATGAAAAGTGGTTGCAATACTAAGCAATTTAACAAAAAATTATTAATTTCAAATTCAATTCAATTTTCAGACTTACAGAGAACATTTAGAAGGTCAAAAACACAAGAAGAAGGAACAGGCTGCAAAGCAAAAGGAAAAAGAATCTCTGCCTTCAAATGCTTATCGATGCGAACTTTGTGATGTTACTTGCACAGGGACAGATGCTTTTGCTGCCCATCTTAAAGGGTCAAAACATCAAAAGGTACTTGTACTTCCATGTCTATTATACAATTAAGGTGTTGCTGAACAACATGGGTGTATTTGATGTTGAGCTTTGTTGTAAGTTCAAGGCTGTGCTCTAACGGCGCCCGGTCGCCTCAGGCGACTGACATTTGGTCTCGGGCGACTGAAAAAGAAAAGCGGTCGCCCGTCCGGGCGCCTAGATTTCAGCTTGTGTGAAAACCCGAAACGAAACCAACGAACGTATTGAAACGGAACGGAACGAAATAAAAAGAAACTTCATTGTGCTTCCACGCTCCCGTTAGCCCGAAAAACAAAAGCGCTGAAAGCGCATCAATAGCTTGTGTGATCGATATTAGCCGTACATTTAGGTTAAATATTAAGTTAGGTCGTGGGTCTTGTTTCCCTTCGGTGGTTTTTCTTCCGGTTTTTTAATATAGTGCATGGCCCAGCTTTCTTGTCCATTGAACGACACAATAAAGCGAGCACCTGATTTTAACAAAAATTTTATAATTTTACTTGATAATTTGATGATATTTACAGAACTAAAAATATATTCGGCAGGACAACAACAAGAATTGCCCACGCTCAAAGTTGTCACGTCTGTGTTATGTAATGTTGTTCCACATGATTTAGCACGAAAAATTATTTTGTCCTTACCCGAAAGAAACTGCACGATTTTTGCACAAGCATGTGTTGAAGATCTAATTTTTCTATTGAAGTGGATGATGCTTATTTTTTTGTGTTTCAACAGTTTCAACAGTGGAGTGCGTGATTAATAAAACGAAACTTTCCTTTATGCAAATTTTTGTTTATTAAATTAGCTTCGTTCGTGGCATACAAGATGTTTATCAGCACCATATTTGGCGACTTGCTCGCAATTGTAATCATTCGATCAAAATTTGGTGAAAACGAAAGTTTAAAATAAGAACCCTTTTGTTCCGAAACCTATTTCAGTGGTCTTGAAAGAAATTTCTAAGCGGTTTTAACACGTATGTGGTTAATTTATAACAGGATTTCATGATATCACAAGTTCGCTAAAAAGAGTACGTGACAGCTTAATTTAGTAACTCGCTTCGCCACCCGTGTCCAGTGAAGTGAATATTGAACGAGAGAGATTTAAGATGAAACTGTTTGGCAATTATGCGGATTCCCTGGAACTGTTAATTATTAACTGATTAAACCATGAAATGGAATATTAATTAACTAATTAATTAAATTATTAATTAATTAATTAATCGATGTGGGCGACCAACCTGGAAGGCTGGGCGACCTACTTGTCATGGTTAGGCGCCCGAAGGGCGCCCTGAAAATTTTGCTAGAGCACAGCCTTGAAGTTTGTGGTCTGAATTTCACGTAAGGACCATAAACTTGCAATAAGAGAGAATGTGACCCATAATGCATGTTCTCCAATACTGACAGGCCATGCTTCATGTGGTTCAATAAAGTAGTATTATGATGTTTGTTTTAAAACTCTCTGATAAATTTATGTGTTCCTGCAGTCTGTTCTCGGTAACTGCGTTTTGTTTTTCAGTCTACTTTAATTTGTGAAAGTTAAATTGAAATTCTCTGTCAAACAAGAAGTAAAAAAGATTAGCAGTTACAACAAAATGTTTTCTTTTTTCCAGTTTTTTGAAAAGAAAAAAAGCAGTTTGCTAAACTTTGTAGTGCAATTTAGCTGTTTGCCTATCATGCATTGTATAAACTGTATTGTATCAAGGAAAATGAGTTAGGGGGATACACATGGCAATAATGTAGCACAAACATTGTCACTGACTAGGATTTTGTCTTTGTAGGTTGTAAAACTCCACCAGAAACTTGGTAAACCGATTCCGGAGCCAACACCAATTAAACCTCCAGAACCCAAGGAGGCCATGAAAGAAAATGGGGACAAAAAATCTGGTAATGGCAACAAAGGTCCAATGCGGAAACCACCACCTAAGAAGATGGCTGCTCCAAAAATCACTTTCGTTGGTGGCACAAAACTGACTTCTACAGGATTAGTCAAGACTGATACCGGGCCATCAGGAGCTGCTTCTGGTAATTCGGCTACTGGCTCGGCAGCAGCACAGGATGTTGATATGGAGGAAGGTAAAATACATTAGGTTTCCAGGCATTTCTGAATTGGTTGGAGTATTTGTACAGTTGTTTCTTTATTGTGAGAATACTTCTTATTTGCAGAGAAATTTGACTTGGCAAATTATACCGGAGTGGACAAGAGCAAGATTGTTGGTATGTTGAGTAAAAACTCTAAAACCTTCTTGAGAGTGATCATCAGCACATTTCTCCTCACAGAGTCACCAAATTTATGTACATTGATTGGTTGTTAAATTCTCAGAACTGAAAACTGAAAGAGTTAGATTGCGGCAATGATAAATTAAAATTGTCATCAAGTTTATTGTTTATTTGCCCTTCACTAACTTGCTTAATTGCAATATTTCAGGAGGTGAATATCTAGAGGAGATCAAGAATGATGAAGGGAAAGTTGTCAGCTTCCACTGCAAGTTGTGTGAATGCAAGTTTAATGATCCAAATGCTAAAGAAGCTCATCTGGCTGGGCGACGACATCGTTTGTCATACAAGGTAATTTAATACTACATTTAGTTTTACTTGCATTGTAGAATAGTTCATGGAGAAGTTTGCATCCAATCTTCTCTTTCTTTCTGAGACTTTGTTGAGATTTGATTGTTCCTCTGAAACTAAGGTGTATTCTCATCCAAATTAATGGTTAAAAGGTTGTGAAAATAAGTTAACTGTACATTATTGAAATTGTTAAATAATGTGCAATATGTTCATGTGGACACAAGAAATAAGTTGCAAGCAATTACTGCAGTATTCCAAAAGTAATGGCCCCCTTTTCTTCAAATTTAGCAGGCAAAAGGGGCCCTACCTCGGGAGTAGCTGTTACTTCCGGGTAGCCAGTTGTTTCAGACAATGTGGATGATGCATAACACATGAATTTAAAGGCCGAGACACACGATGCGACAAATCGTTGCGACACGTCGCCGCGACAGGTTGCTGCAACAAATCGCTTCGTGTGACATGTGAAAATCATTGTCGCTGCGACAGAATTTTGTCGCTGCGATCTGTCGCACGAATTCAAACTGGTTTGAATTCGTGCGACATATCGCAGCGACAAAATAAGCGCAAGCAGCCTTGTCGCATCGTGTGTACGCTTCTGCGACAAGTCGCTGCGACAAAATTAAAATCAACCAATGAGGGAGCGTCAATTATTTTCCCTTCGCTGTATTCGCTGGTCCGCCATGTTAAATTTGGAAACTAGTTCACATTTCCCCTCTTCCAAATTCGCTAGTGCGTGTCCAGAACAAGTGTCTTGTCGCAGCAGCAGTGCACACGAGGCGACTTGTCGCAGCGACGTGTCGCCGCGATTTGTCGCATCGTGTGTCTCGGCCTTAAAGGTTCCGTGTGTATAAAACGAAAAAGGCCCTAAAAGTTGTTACTGTAGGGATAAATTATTATATGCATTATATCATGATATAACATGATTACACTGCAGTAATTTAATGTAACTCTGCTGGTATGGAAATGCAGCTCATAATCCATAGTTTCAAGAAAAATTGAGTTGAATTTGAAATAAAATAACAAATAGCTCTTTAAGTTGTTCAGTCATGCAATCAAGCTGCTCCATCTGCCATATGAATGAGATCAGAGTTTCTCTTTTGGTGATTATTTGCCAAAGGGCCGTTAATTTCAAGTAGGCTGTTATTTCCAGGGGGTACCACTACTTTCAGGGTTCAATAGAAAGGTAACTTTCTGTGAGTTATTTTCAGAGGGTCTTTTACCTTCAGAATTCTACGGTATTGAGGTTCAGTACTGTAAGTTCTAGGTGCTTATTATAGTAATGATATAAGCAGAAACACAAAGGCTGTTGGAATGTTTTCTCCATGTTTTGAGACAAGAAGAATTGTAAACTTTAATGTGGTTTCAGAAAAAAGTTCAACCTGATCTGGTAGTTGATGTTAAACCTGGTGGCCGTGGCCGCCTCAGCAAAATGCAGGAAGACAAGTTTCGCCGACAGTGGGAACAAGAGCAATACTGGCAATGGAAAAAGTAGGTTTATTAGTTTGAACTTCATTTTTTGTAATGTTTCCTTGTTTATGTTGTCTGATAAACAGGTTAGAAATTTTGAATATTCCATTTTGCTTGCTTGTGTTAAGTTATATTTGTATGTCAACAGGGGAAGGCATGAGGAAGAACTACGCCGTTGGGAAGAAGAAGAGTATTACAGGAGAGTGGAAGAGGAGAGATTTTGGGAAGAAGAAAGACATCGTCGTTATGAGGCAGAGTTCTTTGAATGGGGGGCCCCTGGCAGAATGGGACCACCAAGAGGCCCACCAGGTCCAATGGGACCACGGCCACTTATGGAAGGAGTTGGTGACATGGCGCCGGTGAGGATCAATGTACTATTAAATGCTTCACTGTTGTATGACCTTTTTTTCTGTATGAACATGTACTTACATATAGAAAGAAAGTTAAAATGTAGGAGTTAGTCTTTGGTAGAAGTAAATAATGGAAGAAGTCTAAAATACAATATGCTGCAGCTACATGTATGAAATTCTATTGTTTTTTTAAGGTATCAGTATAACCCATTTGACCATCAGCGCGCGGTACGCTCTAGCGCTTGTGATTTTAACCAAAACCCATGTAAACCGCATATTTATTGGAAGCTTAATAACTAAAGATTATGACCTGATCTGTTTAAAACAGTAAAAGTTTACCGTGTTTCGAAAATGTGAATATGTTTACAAAGTTTCACGAACCCATAAATCAAGCTCCACTCCCGCTAAATTTAGGCCGAAGAAAACGATTAACATGGCATCCGTTTCTTCACACATTGACCTCAAAAACCGTGTCTCAGATTTTTGGCACACCCGTTTGTCATTTTTTTAGACGAGGATAAAGTTAGAAGAGAGAAAAAAATCGAACTGCCCGCGAAAAAACGGCATAACTTTTTAATGAGGTGACTAATCAAAATTCGCAGACACGGTTTTGTTGGCGAATGTTCTGACAACATTGTCTCCGAATTTCAGCCAATTTGGTCCAGGGGCTGCCGACTTGGAACTCAAAATGTACGTACAACTCGCCAATTTTTTACTTTCGAGAAACAGAGAAAAAATAAAATTCGGCGGCATCCAAGTGCGAAGAGATTATCACAGCAAGGGAGATACCGCAGAGGGATCAGCTTTCTATATAACAATAGGACTGTGACAGTTAACATGGAACAGGTACAAATTTCCCGCGGCGCCGCGCGGTAAATGTTGTTCCGCTTTTTCGTGCGTGCAGTGAGATTACCAAGGTTAGCAAACGTGAATTAATCTTTTGATTTACTATATTAGCGTTCGAAATTTTACATATCGGTTGACTAATCTTCAAAACTATAATCATGTCAGTAAAGATGCCAAAGGTCCGGCTACAGCATTATCGAGGTCTTCGTGAGAACAGTTCAACTCTGCAAGAGAAAACTTCCACTCTTTAATTCGCAAGCCGCTTTATTCAGTTCTTCCTCGAGTAAAACCCCCATCTCTCCCTCGATTGTTTTGGTTTGAGCAGCCCAGCAGCTTTTGCTTATCGGTGCGAGTCCAAGAGAACTCAGAAATTTCAAGGCTGCAGCGTGGCCACAACCGGTGGATCGAAGGCCAAGAACGGTTGCCCGATTGACCTCAAAACCCTTCCCCTTCTCAGTTATTGTGAAGGCTGAATTGGTGTTTTGGGATGGGCAACTTTCATTTTGGCATCTTATAATCCACGATGAACCAAGTCCATTTCGCGATTCAACGTTTCCCATAATGTCCACATCTCCTTGGCAAAAGCGACATGAAAGCGCATCCCCGAGACGTTCTTGCAGCCTTTCACCCAAAACAATCGATCTGCCTTTTAACTTCGCGTCCAATTTTATTCGTCGATTTTCTCTGCTTCGACAGTTTCTTGCAACTGTAAGCTTACTTTAGCGCGGCTTGCTTTGTGACTTTCCGCCAATTTTGCGGCCCACTCTTTGTCGAGAGTGCTTTTTGCCTTCTTTGGCCTTGCTTTAGCCGATGAAAACGGGCAAGATCGCTTTTTCTTCTTCGAAGACATCCGTTCACTGATTATGGCGCGCGGCGAATTGCGTGTCAACTCAGTATGTTTGTGATGTCACGCGCCTCGATAATTACTAGGTTGACAGAACTTGTCAACTCTCAGTTAAGTAATTAATATGCAAAAATCTTTCTCGCGCGATAACTAGCGGTAGATATAATATTTTTTCGTGGAGTTTTTTTTATGTTAAAGATTTCCTAAAGATTTATCGAACCGCTTAAAAAAGTAAAATTATGTGAAATGGCAAATTTTGCCCTTACTGATACCTTAAAACATAAAAAAACTTTGCCTTTTGAGCATTTCTTTTAAATTTGAAATTAACTTAATGCTTTTGAATAGCAAACAGCATCTTTGGCATTATTTGACTTGCATGAGACAATTATTTAACAGTTCAGTTTTTCACTTCCCCATACAAGTATTTTATTGGGCGATATTGTCATAATAATTAAGCTTTATGATAGCTGGTGTTCCTTTTAAGCCACAGCCTATGCCCCGTCCCAGATATGACACCCCAGATGACCGCCTTGTGATGGCCAAACACTCAGCAATTTATCCCAATGAGCAAGAACTACAAGCTGTTCAAAAGATTGTGTCTGCTTCGGAAAAAGCATTAAAACTTGTGTCAGACCTGATTGCTGAGCAAGACCTTGCTGCTCAGCCCAAGAAAGAGGGGGAAACTGCAATCAAAAAAGAAGAATCCAAAGATGAAGTTAAGATGGAGTTTAAGGAGTCTGATGAAGGAAGTGATGAGAAAAAAGAAGAGGATGATAAGAAGGATCCCAGCAAACCATCCTCGCCACCACGTAAGTTAAACTTAATTTAGTACAATGGGACCTCAACAGGCCATCAGCAGGCCATGAACATCTGGCTGTATTGTGTAGCCATATCAAAGGGTTCTTAAAAAGAGAAAAAATGAGTGACTAAGCTTTTGTTCAGACCCGAATAAATTGGCTATAATAACAAGTGGTCGAAAGGTGGTGTTCCACTGTATGTGTAAATTTAATCCCTTTTCTACTTACAACATTGAGACAAAAGGTAGAGCAGAGAGGTGTTTGTTTACCAAGCAAAAACATTGTTATAGTTTTTAGTTCATTATGGTAAAATCCTCAACAATTTGACCAAAATAACATGTACTTCATCAGATTTGTAGTTTATGTGCATGGTTGTTATGATTTAACATCTGGTAACATTGCTTAAACTATCTAGAAACTGTCCTTTATTTTCCTTAGGTGCCCTAAAGGGCGTCATGAGAGTTGGTGTACTTGCCAAGGGTTTACTGCTTCATGAACGCCTTGATGTTGATCTGGTTGTCTTGTGTCATGGTAAGAGACTGATGGTATACCTGTTTCCTCAAACTAACTTTCCAGATTTCAATTCGATATGGATCTGGTGGATAAATGGCCATCCTGTCTATTGCCACTGACTAGTTCCATTTTATTTATTTATATGTTTTGTTTATTAGTCAGTTAATTTGTTGGTTATTTATTTAGTGTTGTATTTTTATTGTTAAATTTTGCTCCTATAGAAAGACTATTAGTAATTTATTGCCTTTTTTTCATAGATAAACCTACGAAGACATTAATGAACAGAGTTGCCGAGCTCTTGCCGGCTCACCTAACAGTAAGCTATTTTTTTCCTTCTTCAGTGTATTGTAGAATGATATATTAAAAGTTAATCAGGTCTTGCCTCACGAGAGCTTTAAAAGACTAGAAATACAGCTTCAAGTACAACATAAGGACTACGCGTTAATCAAGTCACATTGATTTGTTATGTAATCAAAAGTCACTTCCTTTTTCACTGTCAGGTGAAACATGTAGATTTACTGGGGTAAATCTCTATTTTAAAAGACACACACTTATGCCAATTCACTGTGCTGAGGACTAAAAATAATCCAGAAACAATCAACACTTTACTCATTGATTGTCGAGCAGTTTCACCACCACCGTCATGATTTGAGACTATAAAAATTGTTTCCATTTAGTTTGTTCATGTGGATCTTGAAACGCAAGTTTACATTCAAAAGCTGTTGTTCATATTTATGCAATGTTAACATGTTCAATGGGGAAAAAAATTTGACATTTGTTTTTCATCTTTTCCATTTAAGTTTTTCACTTGTATGTCTCTTGTGTGTTTGGTGTCACTACCATGTTAAAAGTTCTGTATTGCTTTTGTCTGACAGAAAGTCACAGAAGAGAAGTATGAGATTAAAGTGGCATTTGAGGAAGCTGCAATCAAAATTGTCACTACAACTGACCCCAAGGTGGTTGTGACAATCACCTTAACATCACCTGTCATGCGAGAGGGAGAGGAGGCAGAAAATGGTAGATGTTTTTATGTCCATTCATGCAACCACAGGGCCCTTGATAAGTCCTTCCTAAGATGGAACATTGCCAAGTTACCTGTGTTATCTGATTGCAAAAACTGTGTTTACCACTACTTGAGCAGTAGATGCTTATTAGCGATCTTATAAAGGGTCCTGTGGTTTATACTTAAATATTTGTCTCTTGTTTTGGGGAATCTAAATTTTGACATGTATTGCCCTATTGTTTTAAAAGTTGGTTTTGCTTTTGAGGAACATGCAATCAAATTGCCTGTCAATGTGTGGCTTCATCAAAATACTTGTAATTTCACTGCTACCAAGTTTACATTTTTTACAGCCTTTTTCTACCTACAAAGGGGGCAAGTTCAATTTGTTCAGTTGGGGCAAGTTCAGTTTGAGCAGCAATTTCCTTTGGAGTTCCCTTTTCCAACTTTTAGATCTATATCTACCATTGTTTCAAATTGTTTGCATGGTGAAATTATAAAATTAATTGACAATGCAAGAGTTAATTTTTTTTGGCATTACCCTTGTTGTGTTATGGACAAACATTTTTGTTCAATTAAGGAAGACAATCACTGATTTAGTGTTCCTCTAAAGTCCAAAAGACTTGTGATAATTAAGTATTGATATTTGCTTTGTTTGACAAGCAATGCCTGTGCACAAAGCTTATTAGCCTTGTGCTTGATAATCATTTTGATGTTGTTGCAAATCTGCAGAATTCTCTGTGTAATTTTTGTACACTCAGATGTCTTCCGTCCATGCTACAGCGTGGAGGAAGGAGGTGGAAAGATGCTCAGCCTTGTGTTGTTTGTTTGTTTGTCAGTGTATCAATATCACAATGGCAACATGCCCAAATTATTTTCAAGTTTGTCACAACTTCTGGACTTTTTAGTCATTTACTCTGTTTCAGTACTAGTCTTAAATGGAGATTGTTTCATTGCACAGCTTTGAACTTAATTTCTGGATTTATTTTTGTATATTCTTAAAGCTATAGAGTTTGTTCTACAACTTAATAGCAAGTGAAATGATAAGATTTCCATGTAAATTCCTTGTATGGAAAACCAAACAGATTAGGTTCATTGCACGGTTTCTTTATATTTTTATGGAACATATTTTTACTGTGGTTTCCAAGGCAAGTGAACAATGTCTACACATGTGTTGACGTATATATGTGAGTGATGTGTGTGTGACAGTAACTGTTGTTTACAGTATTGGGATGTGTTAGGGTAATCTTTCCACCTCCTACTTATCCACCCGATTCTCACCCGTAGCTGAAGACGACCCTCAAGTGCTGGACAGGCCAAAATGCTTAGCTGCATTGGCATCGCTACGACATGCTAAATGGTTTCAGGTTCGGCTCATTTGCTGTATGTTTTAAGAGGAATTGTCACATTCTCTCTTAGTATATCATTTTACTGTTGGAAGTACATCTAGTTTAAGAGTTTGGACTGTAACTACTTGGTACATTCTGTGAAATTCATAAGCCAGAGCAAAACATCAAGTGTACATTACCAATTGGCTAAAATTGTATTAATCTCTATCCAGAGGAGATAACTGAAAAGGACAACAACAACAACAACAACAACAACAACTTTATTTGTACCCAACATAATACAATAGTAATAAACAATATAAATTAACAAAAATATAGAAGAGTACTAGCTGCCCCAAATAACCATAGGGGCTAGATAATTGCCACCCTGTTATTGTAGAGAAGCATTGTTCTTGGCCATCTCATACATTAGATTTGCTTCCAACAATATTGTGTTTCCCATGTTATCTAAAGCACTGGTTGTGTTGTAATGTATGTTCTGAGTAGTAGTTTAGTTGCAAGTGCAGCGAAGGTATGTATTGTGAGCAAATATGTGACACTTCCTCTTTGGAAAACAGTGACTCAGAAGAGATTTTTGCATCCTCTGGTTTCTAATATGCTACTTTTAATTTTATTTTGTGTTTGGTAATGAGCATTTCATTCTCCAGTGAAGTGCTGGTTGGCAGTGTTCTGTACATTGTAGTTCAGTTTGTGATGTCTTTTAATCTTTTTTTGTTACTTCGAATAACTAACTTATTTACTACACACTACCTTGTTTCAGGTACATTAGTTTCTTGATATTTGTGTGAAACTCGTGGAGTTACACGTTGTGGTGCCATACATGTACATGTATAGTCATTTTACTGATAGTACTGTTATCATGTTTACAAGTAAATACAGCTGTTTCCAGAAAGGTGTCCTTTAAAAAACATAAAAGCATATGTAATAGTATCAAAAGGTATTAATGGAGATGATGGTTTACAGTTGGCTTGATTTAAGCTCACAATGAAACAGCACAGACACATGTATTCATGGCTTCTCATTCTTTCTTGCCGAAACACTGAACCATGCTAAAACTACTTCTAGCCATGATGCCAAGTCAGCATTGTAATGTACACTTTAATGCTTTTGTGGGAAAAACCTTTGTGGTGTAAATATACTTAACTGAAAATTTTTCATTCTGTGATTTGTGATCATTGATGGAATATCTACCCATTCTTTACATGCATGAAGCGTCATCAGCACAAAACTTCAAACCTGTTTGTTAACCACCTCCCCTTCCTTTCCGATAGAGAAATGAATATCATCTCTCACTGCATGCATTGATACTACCTTCCTCTATGAAAGGATAGCCTTATTCTCAGACAGTCTACAGTTGCTTGCTTTCACTTCTCTGAGGGAGTAATCGTTGGCAACCTCTTCTTTTTGACAATTGGGCTAATAAAAGGATTCAATTTACCTTGAAAATTTGTACTGAGAACTGTTGTTGTCTCAGATTGTTCAGTTTTTGCATGAACATGGGTACATGTAGGTGAAAGTTTCGAAAATACATTTCGTTTCCTGGGCTGTGATATATTCTTTCCATCATCGCTGACTTTGTTTGAAAATATTGTTTTCTGCAGGCAAAGGCAAATGGCTTTACAGTCATGTGTCATCATTATACGCGTCATGCGTGATCTGTGCCAGAGGATTCCGGCATTTTCTCCCTTAACAATTGGGTAAGCTGGGACGTTGTTTGTTTATAGTAGTTAAGGAAAAGTTACAATATTCAGAACTACTTGCATACAGGTGGGTTAGTAAGGGAAAGTCTGTACATGAGCCTAGTGGCCTATCAG
>JAHPZR010051924.1:0-13379 GCA_019787425.1 Platygyra sinensis | reverse complement strand
TCTGCTTCAACGCGTCTTACACCTGAGCGAGCATTGTTTTCCATTGTTTGTATGAGATAATTACTCAAAAATGGGGTCCGTTCTAATACCCGCGGGAGTTTCAAAATCAGTCAACCATAGAGCCGAACGGTCTCCGACAGGCAAATTTGCAGAGGTTGAGGAGTGCTTTCGGAAAACCACATTTTGATAATACTTGTAGACGTCGTAAACAAGCGAAAATTGGCAGAACCTTTCCTGACATCCGGTACCAACTTTTCCATATGCTACCCGTCAGCTTAACCGATCAGTTCGTCGGAATATTCCTCTTGAATAACACCTTCCATACTAGAAAGCTCCCAAAATAGACTGTTTTCAAAACGAATTTGATAACACTTGTAGAGACCTTATAAAAACAATTTTTGTTCAAAATCATTTATCGATCCTTTCTCTACAATTTCCATTTTTACGATAACTGCAGAAATTCACGAGCGCTCATTGGTTAAATTTTATTGTCCATATGCGAACAGACACATAAATTGAAATTCATGCGACGCGTCAGCGAGCGAGAGCGGGCAATTCGACAATTTGTTATCGTAAAAAACAAATTGGTGTCAGTTTTTAATGCGTCTGTCCTGTTATTGACTATGAATTTCGTAATAACATTGTCAAAGTAGTCTGCGGATCCACTCGGCTATTGCCTCGTGGACCCACAGCTACTTTGACAATGTTATGACGAAATTCATGATCAATAACAGGACAGACGCATAAGAAACTGACGTCAATTTGTTAAATGCTACTCGCTGGCCAGAGAAATAGATATGCCCGTGAAACAGAAAAACGTACACACTGGTGGCCGCTTTTTGCCCGTATTCTTTGTTATTATTAGCACTTTTCTCTAATCGATTTTGAATTTTAGCGCTGGCACACACAAAAAGTTCCCGGATGTGTCGCGGCATTCTGGGCGATGAAAATCCTGGACTCCCAGGGACGCTATATAATTCTAAAAATGTATGTGTTGATAAATATTTACGCACCCAACAAAGATACATGTATCATTAAATTTCTTAACACGTTGCTGTTTACATTGCGTAAGGAAAACCTAGATGAAGAAGAAAATATCATTCTGGGAGGAGATTTCAACTACCCTCTAAATCCATTCCTTGATAAGAAAGGAGGTATTCTAACACCGAGAAAATCTGTTGTGAAGACTATCGAAAGTTTGCAAGATGAGCTTGACCTTGTTGACATTTGGAGAATTAAAAATCCTACAAAAAAAGGTTTTACGCGGAGCCAGAACGGTAAGCTGGAAAACCAGGAATCCGGAATTCCGCCGGAATTCCGCCGGAATTTTTTAGAGTCTGTTTTTTGTCCATTGAAAGCGATGAAAGAGTTCCCGAAGATTGTCCGAAGTCCGAATATTCTCCGAAGATGATCCGAGAGTAACCGAAATCACCCGAACATCCCCAACAAACAATCGAACTGCAGAAGGTGTTCCGAAGATTTCCCGATTATTTGCATGTATTCTGAAGATTATCCGAGGCCGAGGCGAGGATTGCCGAATAACACGAAAATCCCCGATGTACATCGAAACTACCGAAGATCACCAGAATAATACACAAGGCAAGTCATTCGCACGCACAATTTTTTTCGTTTTGTCATTTGTTTAGTCCAAACATCTTAGTCCAAAGCGAGATAATGGTTTGACACTGACTATTTTTTGATGTTTCGTTCAAGACGTTTCGGCTGGTGTTTAAGCCTTCATCAGTTGAAATATAATGTTAGTTCGCGCTAATGTTAGTTAGCGCGCGCTGAGGAAAAAACGCGTGAAGTTTCTTGAAAACGTAGCGTGAGACTTATGCGCAAGCCAGAGATTTGTAGACCTCTGGGATGGCGATGTGGTCATTTCCGGATTGCGGATCCTGTGCTGAAAACCAGGCTTCCAAGAAAAGTCGCTCGTGATAGTTAGCCTCATGTCCAACAACTCTGACATTTCCAAAATTCATTTCGTGGTTGTTTTCTTTAAAGAACAAACTTTGCGCAACACAGTTTTCCTCTTGTTTCGACTTTTAGGAGATCTTAGAGTTGTGGTCAAACATGGAAACGACCCTTTTGTGTTCTGCAATCCGAGTTTTAAGTGATCGTTCAGTCTGACCGTAGTATACAAAACTGCAGTTAGTGCAACAGATTTTGTACACTGTGCCAGACTGTGGCCTGTCCACCCTTTCCTGGGCTTTCGGTCGCGGGAACAAACTGTTCAAAGTTCTCAATGGTTTGAAGGCGACTTTAATTTGTTGCTGCTTCAATATTCGACTGATCCTTTCCGAAATGCCCTGCACATAGGATAGCACCACAAAGCCATTGGACGGTAGATCGGTAGGGAGTTTCAACAACTACTTCAAACACGACGCCATCCATTACAAACAAATCATTGGATGCGCGATGGGCTCCCCGATCAGTCCCGTCATAGCAGACCTCGTAATAGAAGAGATTGAGGAAACTGCAATCGCCACAGCTCCCCACCCCCCTAAATTGTGGTTCCGTTACGTTGACGATAGCCACACGTGTCTTAAAAAGGACCAAGTGGATGAGTTTAACCAACATCTCAATTCAATTAACCCCTCCATACAGTTCACCCTAGAACTTGAGGACACCAAGGGACAGGGACTACCTTTTCTAGACACCATCACCACAAGGAGGGGCACGCAGCTTGAAGTGAATGTCTACAGAAAGCCAACCCACACAGACCACTATCTCGATTTCAATTCTCACCACCCTATGTGCCATAAGAGATCTGTAGTCAGTACCTTGCTACGCAGGGCACAGAACATACCATCAACACAAAAGGGGAAACGCGACGAAACGAAGCGAGTCAAAGCTGTTCTGCGAGACAATAATTATCCATCTTCCTTCATCAGTAGCTGCAAAAGTTCGCTGTCGAAACTCCCTACCGATGTACCGTCCAATGGCTTTGTGGTGCTATCCTATGTGCAGGGCATTTCGGAAAGGATCAGTCGAATATTGAAGCAGCAACAAATCAAAGGCGCCTTCAAACCATTGAGAACTTTGAACAGTTTGTTCCCGCGACCGAAAGCCCAGGAAAGGGTTGACAGGCCACAGTCTGGCACAGTGTACAAAATCTGTTGCACCAACTGCAGTTTTGTATACTACGGTCAGACTGAACGATCACTTAAAACTCGGATCGCGGAACACAAAAGGGTCGTTTCCATGTTTGACCACAACTCTAAGATCTTTGTCATGTCCATGAAAACAACCACGAAATGAATTTTGGAAATGTCAGAGTTGTTGGACATGAGGCTAACTATCACGAGCGACTTTCTTGGAAGCCTGGTTTTCAGTACAGGATCCACAATCCGGAAATGACCACATCGCCATCCCAGAGGTCTACAAATCTCTGGCTTGCGCGTAAAGCCCTGGTCAAACGGCGCGTGATAGTTGATGATAGTTAATTCTCCCCTAGCTATCACCAACTATCATTCAAGCGGTCAAACGGCCAAAGAAGTTCGTGATAGTTGACGATAGTTCACCGGCAGTCGCGCAAGCAAAGTCACGAGAGCAGCAAGTTCCGAGCTCTTTCCGTGTAAAAATGTGATTACTAAATGGCTTCTCGTAAGACAAACTTGTAAAAGTATGAATTTTTCGCGACGAAAGAGAGCGGCAGCATGTTTTCTGACCGCTATCGGGCCAGTGATTACCAAAACAGCTTACCGAAAAACTATCATGGACTATCGTACGCGTGGTCAAACGAGAAAAACTATCATCGACTATCATGAAGAATTTGAACAAGCTCAAACTGAATGATAGTTGATGATAGTCAATGATAGTGCATGATAGTTGGTAGTCAAACGGAAGCGCGCGCTCAACTATCATCAACTATCATCGACTATCATGAGCCGTTTGACCAGGGCTTAAGTCTCACGCTACGTTTTCAAGAAACTTCACGCGTTTTTTCCTCAGCGCGCGCTTGACGGGCTGTAATTTGATTCACGCGTACTAACATTATATTTCAACTGATGAAGGCTTCAGCACCAGCCGAAACGTCTTGAACGAAACATCAAAAAAATAGTCAGTGTCAAACCATTATCACACTATGTTAGCTCCTGACTACCACTACTCTATTTTAAACATCTTAGTCCAAAGTATAGTAGTATTGCAAATTAAAAGTTACCCAGAGATCCCCGAAGAATCCCTCGATTGTGAAGTTTGGCATACAATAAAATACGGTCAGTAATCTCCTCAGTCATTTCCTAATGCGAGCATTGCTCACATGGTTTTCCAAAAATGGATGTGACGATGAAAGAATATGATAAATGAGGTCAAAAATTGGTTTGGCGAGATGTGCGCATGCGATGAGAGTGAATATGGAGGCGGGATGGGGGATGAGAGAAATTTTAATGGTTGGATAAAAAGACTTCGGAGGAAGCGGGATACAGAAAACCACGCATAAAGAACGTTACACGGATAACTACAATTGTGACGAGTCGGTATCGAGATAAATACTCTGAATGTGGCGGGATGGCGGAATTGAGCAAAAAATTTGCCATGTGCTGTTGCCATGTCTTCAGGAAAAATTCGAAAGCGATTGAGCTGGCCTTTGTGTACCAAGGAGAGCCCTGAAAAGAAAAAAAAAAGGAAATTGTTTTGACATCGACAGGTTTTTGGCTGACGAACATGCCTTTAGCAACAAAGGGTGTTATTATATGAAGCACGAGTTAATTCGAGGAAGTTGTGCCGGGAAATTGTGCGCATGGCGGTAATTTCAGAAAATATATAGTTTGTCAGGGGTTTTATTTAACGTCTCGCCTTGAAACGGTGCGAACGCAAAACGGTCATTTGGGGTGGGATGCTACCTTAAGGCTGTCCATGTTAACGTTTATCCTGAAGCTAAGTATGAATTACTGTTCATTATAGATTTGGACTTACATAATTTGCAATGCACGTCTTTACTGTGCGTGACTGGCACGGCTTTTCCTTTTGAAAGGGACTCGACATAGAGATAAATCGTTAAAAATCGTATAATCTGTGGAGTATTAAGTGTCTACGAAAACCTTCGGAACATCTTCGGCAGTTCGATTATTTGCCGGGGATGCTCGGGTGACTTTGGTTGCTCTCGGATCATCTTCGGAGAATATTCGGACTTCGGACAATCTTCGAGAACTCTTTAATCGCTTTGAATGGACAAAAAACAGACTCTAAAAAATTCCGGCGGAATTCCGGATTCCGGATTTTCCAGCTTACCACATTCTGGTCACGTATAAGCGAACCTTTCACGAAATGTGTCAATGAATGTTTTGAAACAGGTGAGATGTCACGCTCTCAAAAATAGGCGGTTTTAACCCTTATTGAAAAGAAAGGGAAGGATCGATTCTTTCTAGAAAACTGGCGACCAATTTCTCTTGTTAACGTCGATGCAAAAATTATGTCAAAAGTTATAGCGACCAGAATTAAGAACGTCTTACCCAACTTTATTCATCATAATCAAACTGGCTATGTTAAAGATCGATACATTGGCGAAACAGTTCAATCCGTTTTCGATGTAATGGACTTAACTCTGAAAGAAAATGTTCCCGGTCTCTTGATATTTATAGACTTTCAAAGAGAATTCGATAGCCTGGAGTGGAACTTTCTCCCTCAGTTGTCTAGAGGCTTTTAATTTTGGTCCGGACTTCATTCGATGGGTCAAGACATTCTACAAAAATATACAAAGTTGCGTCATTAATAATGGACTCATGTCGGATTATTTCACACTGGAACGGGGAGTAAGGCAGGGCGATCCGCTATCTCCGTATTTATTTGTTGTAGCAGTTGAATCTCTCGCAATAGCAATTCGGAAAAATCCAGCTATAAGGGGCATTATGATTGGCAATGAAGAAACAAAACTTCTTCAATACGCAGATGATATGAAAGCAGTTTTGTCCGACATAAACTCAGCCTAAGCTCTTTTCGACCTTCTTGAAGTCTTTAAGAAACCGTCAGGGCTCATGATAAACACTACCAAAACGGAAGGCATGTGGATTGTATCCTCTAGGGAGAATACAACCAAACCATTTGGTTTAAAATGGCCTAATGCACCAATTAAAGCTCTTAGAGTTCATTATACGTACGACTTAAAATTGCTATATGAAAAGACTTTTATAGAAAGACTAGATGGTGTTAAAAAAAAAAAAAAAACTTATAAATATCTGGTCTTCAACAGGTCTTTCGATTTATGGGAAGGTGATGATAAATAAGTCTTTAATCATTCCAAAACTGGTTTGTATTTCGTCACTGCTACCAACCCCTAAAAAAATCATTCAGGAACTAAACCAATTACTATTCAAATTTTTATGCAAAGGAGCTGATAAAGTAACCAGATTGTCCGCAATAAATGAGTACGAAAATGGAGGATTGAAAATGATCGACTTAGAAAGTATGATTCAATCTCTTAGGCTAGCCTGGATAAAAAGAATTTTGGGGGCGAATGATGGTACATGGAAAAGTTATCTACGACACCTTCTGAATCGGTTTGGAGGCCTTTTTTATTGCACTGCAACTATGACGTCAAAGACATCCCTATCACATCTCAATTTTACTCTGAGCTCTTAAAATGATCGTGGTCCGACTTTCGAGAGGAATTTGACACAGAGAGAGATCAACAAAACATAGTATGGAATATCAAAGAGATACGTATAAATAATAAGCCTGTATTTTACAAAACTTTTTTGAGTCTGGTATCATCTATGTAAATGATCTTTTATTTCATTTAAACAACACGGATTCGTTTAACAATATTTCAAAGAAAATTAGCAGAACAAATGTCTTAATATGGGCTGGACTCCGACACTCCGTACCTTCAGATTTGAAAACAACTAATTGTACTTCTTCAACCACCCCCCTCTCTTTGAGAATTGGTAATAAGGATTTTGATGCGCTTAAAAAGAAATCAAAAGATTACTATCTATTGATTAAAGGCAGAAAAGTACAGTTCCCAAATAATTCACGATTTCTGAAACATGACTTAAACTTAACCGATGATCAACTGAAAGAAGTTTTTATCCTGCCTCATAATCTAGCCTTCGAACCATATGTTAAAGCTTTTCAGTACAAGATTCTTAATTCTTTATTATACACTAACAGCAAATTATATAGGATAGGTTATACTGCGGTTGACAAATGTTCTTTCTGTGAATCAGAACTAGAAACGCTACGCTTGTGTGTACTCCCAGCTTTTCTGGAAACAGTTCGAATCCTATAACTATTCTTTAACAAAGGAATTCAAAATTTCATTTAACTCTACAAGACGTATTGATAGGAATAATAACCTCTAAATGCCCCTTACTCAACTATTTGTTACTGATTGCTAAGGTATATCTTTGGGATTGTAGAAGGTCTGAAACGCTTCCAAATATAACTGGTCTTAAGCTAAAGGTTAAAAATAAATATGAGACAGAAAAATATATATGTATTAAAAACAATACCATAGAAAAATTTACTAGGAAATGGGCTTTAACCTCTGGCTCTGTGCTTCTCTAAGTTAAGTTTAGTATTATTATTATTATTGTTTTTGCATTATGTTGTCACTTTTAGGATACTGTGAAATAGTAAGTAGGCGTTGTGTAATTGTAATGGTAGGTTACTGCCTAATTGTGTAAGCAAGTATATTTTTGTATTATTATTATTATGCTTGTTGTATTATATTATCACTTTTTAGGATGCTGTCTAATATAAATAAATAAAGAAAAAAAGAAAACAAAAAGGAAAACAAAAAGTGGCCCTGGAAAAGGGCATTTATGGACTTCGAAAATTTGTTGAAAATAGCAACAACGATAATTTTAACGCAGTGGCGACCAGAAAAACAAAGAAATTTAGATAGGCGTAAAAATTTGGGAGCTAGTGGTACTTAAACACATGATGTAGTACAATGTAGCTGTATTAAATCAAGGTCCTCTTGCTTAAACCTTTCAAACAATACCACTCCCGAGCAGGTGAACGATTTCTTAGAAGAGATTACCCTGATGAAAGCGGTTGGTTTACACAAGAACATCCTGAATTTGATTGGCTGTTGTATCGAGTCCTCGCCAAATATCCCCGTCGTAGAGTGTGCAAGTGAAGGAGACCTGCTTTCTTATCTGAAAAATTGAATTCAAGCACCATGACAAATGATTGCTTTGCTCGGTCTTTTCTGAATGGATAAATTAATCCGAAGTTGTTGAAGTACTGCAGCTCCATAAACAGGCGCACGTGCGTGTCTGCTCCGTCTACATGTAAATAGCTCAAATTACTGTTATCCTACTTGGCTATAAGATAAGGTCATAATTACAGTCATAAACTACCTACAAATTAGAGGACCAACGACTCCTTTACTACTTAGGCACGCAAACTATTCAGACATTGGAAAATGCCCGGGAGGGGGGGGAGGGTACTCCCATATATGGGCTATATAGGTACGTGCCGCGGAATAGGGTATGGTTTTTGAGGTTCTCGGTCCTTAAGTAGGGTATCTTTTGTAAGGGTACCCTTTTATTGCTGTGTTCCTGCCTAAACGAATGTTTGGGTCATAAAAAGGGTATCAAAATGACACTTCTATTTGCTTTTTTTTTCATTCGCTCGTCATATATTTGCCTCATGAAGAGCTCGTATTATGTCGTACATGATAGGCACGTAGTATTCTAAGTCTAATATGTATTTGTAAATAGTTTTAAGTCACACTCAACAATCATCCACATGTAAAAAATCTCATTAATTTCAGACTCAATGTATTAATTGTAAATAGTTTTGTCATGTTAATTTATTTATAATGTCCCCATTTAGTGGTTATTTACTGCTATCTTGGTTTTGACACTTGAATAAGGGTATTCATTCATTTATTCGTTCGTTCGTTCGTTCGTTCCTTCATTCATTCATTCATTCCATGTCAAAGTTGTCAATGAAATAGAGGTTAGCTATTCCAAAGAGCGGTCGTTGTTGATATCGAATAGTTCATCTAAAAAAAAGAAACTCTCTCAGTTTTCCCAAGCGAATATGAATATGAACACAATCTCTTAGATTTTTTTTTGGTCTAGCAAACAAACAAACTCGTGGCGCCCAGTGTGCGATGTGGTAGTTGTTATGTGGTGCGCGTAACTAAGAATATTTCGTCCGCGTTTAATTAAAACGTGTCAAAATTGATGATAGACTATTTACCCAAGCTAGATAACCATAACTCAACAGATGACTTGTAAGGTCTTCTAATCCTCTTCGCACTTTGATTTCCAGGTAAAAGACAGCGGTATGGAATACGTGCAGATACGAGAAAACACACCAAAAACACCAAGAACAATGAGCGAGGATATAAGTACAGGCATTTTGATGCATTTCCCCTTTGTATTATCATTATAACAATTAAAATGTGGCCCTTAGTGGAGATCTCCCTCCACCGAGGTACCTGTAATAGACAATCCAAGTCTAGAGAAGGCATGTTATTTTTAACATCAGCATATAGCACATAAGTGAAAAGTACTTTTCGCGCGCTCTGATTGGCTAGCTCAGAGGTATCCTATTCACCTCCGAGCAGCCCAAGAAAAACAAAGTGGCTTTTGTCTAAACACGCACCACTATTCACCTCCCCTTCGGGAAAAAAAATTGTTATTAGTATATATACTAAAGCAATGGGTAGCGTTGAAGGCGCACGCTGGTTGGCTCGTCAAACTCCGAATATCCTTTGCTATTTGGCTACTGGCAACTCGGGAAAAAGCAGCGTCCCGATTTGCATCCGTTACAAGTGAAGACATCATCAAAATTAACTTTTTGTGGCGTATATTATTTCACTGTTTCAGTATATACTAAAACAACTATTCACCTCGGTGCCGGTGGCTAGCAGCGGATATCCACCGCTAGCCACCTCCACTTTGGTGAGTAGTTGTTAATTAATTAGTATACCCCGATTATTGAATAACTTATTTTGAGTCGACCTTTTCCATAATATCTGCAGCATCGTGAGCTTGCTGTAAACGACATTGGCGAAATTAACATCGCTCTACGGAAGACGGGCAGCAGTATTAACGTAAGAATAAGCAGAGCCCAATCCTCGAATGATGGAAAACAGGATGTAGGAGACATTTAAAACGATTCTTTAACCCCGCAGGACATGCTGTCCTTCTCCTGGCAAATAGCACAGGGAATGGTAAGTTAGAAAAGATTCGTTCATTTTAATATCTTAGTGTAATCAGTCGTTCAAAGTGTTTAGGGAGTACAATGTCAATTAATTACTCTCCTAGTAAGGTCATCTTTTCGGACTCCAGTATTCCTTTTAACCTAGGGAGACTGTTCAAGTTTGGTTTTTTTTTTTTTCTTTGGCAATCTCATACTGTCTAGATTGAATAATCTTAAAACGGTCCCCTTTTTTCCTTTTTCTGTTCACTTTTTTCTGCTCAATTATTGTTCACAATGTCGTTGTTCAGTTGTTCAGATTTATTAATGTGTCGAAATTGTTTTAGCCGGAGGAAAACACTCTACTATTAAGGGACACCTACCTAAAAAGGAATTACAAAGCCCATTTTCTGTCGCAAACCAAGTTACGTCAACTGGTCACAACATAAAATGGGACGACTTTGAGATATTAGCAAAAGGTCGTTCTGATACTCACTGCAAGATAAAGGAAACCCTAGCTATTAATTCAAGAACTCAAACCTACCCTAAACGATAATGTCAGCAGCGATAAGCTTTATCTGTATTTGTTTGCATCTTTTATATGCATTTTTTTTCTCAGCTTTTGTCTTTGTTGTTGTTAATTAGTTACTAATCTTAAATTTAAACTTAGTTGCCACTTGTATTATTAACGGTCACTTCTGAAGATGTATGTCGAAACATACGAAACGTCAAGTAAATTTGAATAATTTTGTTTTCCAACATGCGTTTTACTGCCATGTTTGTAACTAGTTTGCGTGCTATTTCTTATACTAAAGCTACGATGGCCAAAGAGAAAGAATTTTTATGATACCATTTTCTCAAACTCCACGCCCTGAAAAAACACAGACAAACCACAAAAAAACAAACACGTCCTGTCCCAGGACTACAAAACCAGGTCTGGACTACGAGGTTTCTCAATAAATTTGAATTCCAAAAATAAGTCAAAGGATAATTTTTGTTTCTCTATATTTTTTGCTTAGATGGTCATATGGTGTTCTTCTCTGGAACTTACTTTGGCTAGTTAGTGGACTGATTATCTGAACCGTACCAAAAAATATTTACAAAAATACTTTTCCTGATACTTAAACTCCTAAAATGGCTAAAAATCACGAGATAAGTGTATATTTTTCGACAAACGCGATTGTAGGGTTATGTCACGCACCGCCATAACTTCGAAATTCAAAATGCGCTGGTTTCCAAACGAAGGATGCTATTGAGCTGGAAAGTTGTAAACAGCCATAAATTTGGTACCTCTTGTGCCTGATAAGGATAAAATCTTTAGTGGCTTTTTGTTTTGGATTTGAGAATTTGATGACGCCAGGGGCACACACTCTATAATGAAAGATTGGTGACAAATGACGTCACTTCAGGAACATATCAACTTTCCGTGTTTTTATTTTGCCTCCTTGACGGCTACATTGCTTCACCAACTTCGGCTTGTTTGACTTTTTGTCGACGAAAACACTTCCGAGTCACCACTACTGAAACAAAATTGACCTTGGTGATTCCTGTCATGACGTCACAACGCATTCAGACACCCAGACTCTTTTCCTGTACTGACTCACGGTCAAACCTTTATTGAGCGTGACTGAAAAGGGAATTTTAAAGCTTTTATCGAATAAAGCAAGTTCGTCTTTCTTTGCAGATATTATATTTGGTATAATATCTGAGCAATGCCTTTCAACTAAATTACAAAATTACTTTATCATTGTTGGAAAGCTGTTTTTGTAGGACTGCAGAAGAAACCAGATGCATCTTAAAAATAAAGGTTATCAAAACCAAATAGCAAAAGAATAGAAACTGAACGTAAAATTATTTTTTAAAAAAACAATATTTAGCCCTGGCCAGAAATCAAATCATTTTGTAAATAGATCAAATACGTAAGGAGACAAAGAAATAATTAAGCTTGATTCGCACTTCAATATAATCACGAAGTTATTCATTCATTCATTTTCTTTTGGGAGCTCTTCGTTCTCTTTATCTATTTCCTTGTGATTTTCTTTTTTGCCACTTGTAGTTTAAGACGTCGTATAACGTAAGCTACCGATGTAAACTTAATAGCCACTTACTGACTTTTATTAAGCTTATGCTGTGAATGTGATATGCCGTGACAGATTCTTTAATCATGTACATCAATGCCAATTCAGCTGGAACACACCCCAAAAGAAACATAACGAGGAAAGGTTATTCACCTCTTGTCTCAAACCATTTCCGCCGTTCAGCCGCTGAAAAAAAATCATACGGCCGTCATAAGACGATCATGACTTTAAAACAACGTTAAATTGATGACTCTATTTAAAGGGAAGGTGCCATTGTACAAAAACATCACCAACTACCTGTTATTCCGAAAAAAAAAACATGTATAAATAATAATGTTTTCAATAATAATAATAATAATAATAATAATAATAATGATAATAATAATAATAATAATAATAATAATAGCTATAATAATAATAGCTATAATCGAGTGGCTAATGAATAATTACTCCTCATTGAGCCAGTCACAAAAACTAGAAAAAACGCTATTCACTGCTGCTCTCGAGTAATAAGGTAATAATCGCACTATGCCCTTCTCTGGCATGCTCTAAAATGGCGATCCATATTTCTTCCATCTTGCTTTATTACGTGTGTTATCTGCCATGACATGCAAATTAATCTGACTATCAATTAATCACGAGATCAACCGTTACAATACAATACAATACAATACAATACAATACAATACAATACTTTATTGACAACTCCCCATGGGGGCTTTTCAGTGACAATGCAATTAAGAAACGTAACAATAATAAGTAAAAAAGACAAAATAAACTCTAAATTAAGACAAGAACTTTTTTAAAAGGTCTAATTTAAGATTGCGTTTAAAACTACTTACACATTGACTTAATTTCAATGTAGGGCTAATAGCGTTCCAAATACTTACAATACGATAATAAAAAGACCTCTGGCCGGTTGCTGATTTACAGAGTGGGATGTTTAATTTTTGTGAAGTACGGGTCGCTCGGCCACTTATGCTGCCCCTAGAGATAAACTTATTACTTAAATATTCAGGTGAAATATTCAGGTGCGTTGAACAAGGAATAAAAACAACTCAAGAGAAAGACAACAAGGAAGGTCATTCACCTCTTGTCTCAAACCATTTCCGCCGTCCATTTGACTGACTTTGGTTCTTCTCTTTTAAAAAGCACCACTACCTTAGTGCTCCAATTCACTTGTAACACGCTGTTAAG
>JAHPZR010051920.1:0-10854 GCA_019787425.1 Platygyra sinensis | reverse complement strand
GTTTAGTGGTGAACAATAAAGAAAATAGAGTGTTTATGTCTCGGAACTATATCGGTCTGATTGTTGCCCTTGGAAATTTGATGGCCCTCGAAGCTTCGCTTATCGGGAAAATATTTGTTTTAACGTGACACGATAGTGTTCATCCGTGAGTGATCTATTTTGTCAACATACTTACATTTTTGAAACGTTTAACGTTGAACGTGCGCCACCCGTTTGGATTGCAATCGATTCCATTCAACCATTTCTTGAGACCATTACATCCTTCAACTCTGTTTAAAAGGCAGATGGAAGAAGACAAACCATTAAGAATCATGTACATCGCAAATACATACAATGCATCGGTTCAACAGCTATTATTGACTGCCCCCATTTTAGAGACTGTAATGTAATTGTCGGATCATTTTTTAAGTCTTGATTCCAAGATGTATTTCGATTCAAAGAGTATTTTAGTTTTAGATTTCACTTAGTTCAAATTCTGGACAGTTTTAATTCTTTGAAAATGAGTATTTTTAACATGGCAATCTTTTTAGTGCGTTTTTCGTCCCTTACTTCCTTCCTTCATTTATTCACTTCTTAGTTCCGTTTGCTCGTTCCTTTGTTCGTTTGTTCGTTCGTTCGTTCGTTCGTTGGTTCGTTCGTTTGTTCGTTCGTTTGTTCGATCGTTTGTTCGTTTGTTTCTTCGTTTGTTCGTTCGTTTGTTCGATCGTTTTTTCGTTTGTTTCTTCGTTTGCTCGTTCGTTTGTTCGTTCGTTTACAAGTTCGTTGGTTGGTTGGTTGGTTGGTTCGCTTGTTCGTTCGTTTTTTCGTTCGTTTGTCCGTTCGTTTCTTCTTCGTTTGTTCGTTCGTTTGTCCGTTCGTTTCTTCTTTGTTTGTTCATTCGTTTGTTGGTTTGTTTGTTCACTTGTTTGTTCGTTGGTTTGTTGGTTTGTTTGTTCGTTTGTTGGTTTGTTTGTTCGCTCGTTTGTTCGTTCATTAGAGATATAAATAACTGAATAATAAGGCTCAGACCGGATTTCACCATCAACACGTGCTTACCTGCCCTTGTATTTCCGTCCCTTGAAAAGGATTTCATAGCTGGTCGGATTGAACTGATTCTTATGTTTGATTACATATTGGCCCGAGACTTTACCTTTTTTGAAAACAACACCTTTGGCCCAGCTCTTTTTAGACCCCCCTATAAAGAGAAGACGAAATTTTTTAAATTAACAATAGACTAGGCCTTTGAATAAACAACCGATATTCGCCCTTGGTCTTTACTAAACACGGTTGTATAATACCCTACCAGACGTACATGACATCACACTTGGTAAATAACACACATTTGTTAGTTTTGGCTAAAGATTAAGTGAAGGTGCACATGTTGTAGCTACACTTTTTTTTACCCAGACTTCAGAGTTTTAATTTTCTAATACCACTGATAAAGAGACAATACCTAGTCCCCTCCGGGTGGGAGGTGACTCCGATATAAAAAGAAGGGGGTGCTCGTGGATTTGGTACCTCTCACACAGCAGGAGCTTTCACGGTACTATCTGTGGATATTGAGCCGAAAAAATATATGGCAGGTGATGTGTTGGTTTAGAATTGGTGACTTTTAGGGTTGAAAGTAATTTTCAAGCCACGCCCAAGAAAGAGGATCTTGAAACCTCTGAGTGGTTCTTTTGAAAATTTCCGACGAGCACCTCTATCCTTTTAAAATGGGATATCCCTCGGGACTCAGTCTCGGTGACTTTGTTTACATCACCAACATAGTCGTGTACTTCCAAACTAAATCTTGGCATCTTTGTTTCTTCCTTTAATGTTTGCCGGGCTTCATAACCATTCCTCTTTATTACTAGGTTCCTTAGTAGTACGCTAGATAAAACTATTCTGGATCGACGTTTAACGACAATTCCACTCATAGAAAATTATTTAACAATTAGGCTACTCGCCCTCGTTTTCTACGAGCAGATACTGAACGAGGCGCGGCCGAGTTGACTATCGCTCATAGAAAACGAGGGCGAGTAGTCTAATTGTTTTAGCATAAATTTACCGCAGTCTCATTGCATAAAAAGAAAAAAAATGTCAAGTGACGCGTAGAAAAGAACTGTTTTATTATGTTACATCAGGTTCAAACGTAATGTGCGATGTGCACCGATGCGTAACTGTTTTCTATCAGCAAGCGGTAATATAGCCAATCAAATTCACGGATTCACAATAGACTACGGTAACTTTATACTTATTTTATATAGATCACGCAAGGAAGGCTTGCATTACAGCATATCCAAACTTGCGGACTGAATCACAAGATTAAGAATACGGAAAACTGCGCGATTTCTAAGATGAAAATGATAAAAATCGTAATGGTTTACATCGACATTGTAGTGTCAGACAAGTGTTGTTGTGTGAAGAACACTGTTACGTGTTTGTGGATATTTTCATGAGCTCGACGAAATGGCATGAGGAAGGAGAAAGAATCCATTTAAACAGCACCATAATCATGTGATACTTTAGCGGTTTAGAAAACCAAAGATCACATTGTGATACCATTACTGAACAGTAACCGAAACAGTCCTGGGCACAAAGCAAACCATACAAAGTCATTTCAAGCTGTTATGCAAGTAAATCCGAGACAATGGCAAGCTAATTGTTTGGTAGATGGACCAGAAACAAGTCAGTAAACTTTCTTAAAAGCACAAATATAGAAGCGGCCCTGATGTTCTCGACTGAGAACGCTTTAACACTGAGTAACACAGCACTATTTGTGCAATTGTGGCTTGTACGAAGCGCGAGCTAAAGGCAGCCATCTTCAAAACAGGCGCAAGACCTATCTAGTAATTGTATTTCAGTGGCCAAATAAGTTGTAAGTCTTTCTTATGCTTTCTTGTCAAAATCGTGGTAAAAAAAACCACCAGCACGTAAAGAGCTTCTTCGCAAAACAACACTCCAATTGTGATGTATTTTTCTCAGAAATTACATGATTTTGAACACTTTTCAATTTGTGACTCAGTTACCAAACGTGGACAAGGTGTAGCGCAAGCCTTTCTTTTGTGATCTATAAAGCTAAGTTTCCATGTGTGGAATTTAATAAAGTTTAAGACGATCACAAAATTATTTGTGCCACTATGCCGGTTTGTTAATTTCTTGTTGTAAATTAAAACGTCGATCCTACGGTTTTGCTCAGCGTACTATGCCGAATACTCTTCTACAAAGTCGAGGTATGTCAGTTTTAGAGTTAAAACATTACACTTCTCGGCCCTCCGAATGAATCGTCCGGAACATCATTGAATGTTTTGGCCCAAATAGGAGGATTAACAATACAACGACAGAGTAATAGTACGAAAACTCATTTCGGTTTCTTTTTTTACACGTAGTGCCTTAAAAAAATAAAATTTCAATGGGTGCTTCGTCGATCCTATTACTAAATTATCACTTTCGTATGAATTGTTTGAATTTGCGCTTTCTAAATATAAACGTTTATCAAAAGTAGGAAAGAGGCTTTCGTACCACACGGTGTGAGTCTCATGGCATCCACAGCAAAAACTGCGATGATTGCGAAGACAAAAATCAGTTTAAAATCCATGGCCACTTTGTTTCCAAAGATGCACGGTGAAAAACTGCGCTGCATAATACGCTATTCAAACATTTCTGTACCATGCATGTCAACATAACGAAACTCAAGAAATACAAACATGAACAAATGAATGCACCGGGAGATATTGCTTTTTGTGCCTGAGGAAACTTTTTAAACTAATATTTGTCCCAAAGAACAAAGCAACATGTTGTGTTTACAATCACATCTTGTACCTTTATTTACTGCGCAGTTCAATAACATGCGAACTCTAACACTCAAAGCTTGACCCTCAAATGCGTTTTTTGTTACTATCAACCAAATGTTCGGCTTCTCCTCCCGGCTTCCGACCTCGGCACGCAGTAATCAAATTGTTCTGCACAGTTCAGACAACGAAACAAAGTGCTAGGCAGTAGCCGAAAGCTGGGAGGAGCCGCCAAACATTTGATTAACGGTAGCGGGAAACGCATTTGTCGTTCGAGCTTTGAATTTTAGAGTCTGCATATCATTAAAAGGCGTAGTAACAAAACACAAATAAATAATATATATGAAAGCGAAAAAAAAATATCGTTTCCACTGACAGATCGAGTGGTTTTGAGCGAGGTAGACAAACAGGGAGCTCCCAGAATTGATACTAAAGAAGATTTGTTAAAGTTTACTATAATTTATAAGTTTTTTTTTAATTCAAAGCAAAGCTGAAAAGAAGTATTCGAGAGTTTCCATACAATTCTTCCCACTGGGTTAGATCTGGCAATGTTATCTCTCCCACGCTTAAGTAACTACGTAACTCAACATAATAATTAACTTGTCTCCTAGGAAATTGAAACAGTTGTGGAAACACGCACCTATAACTCGTGTTAGCACAGCTGTTACGAATTCTTCAAATTTAATGAGTGTTTAAGCTGTGTTTCCACAACTTCGCGGACACACTTCAGGGGCACTCGACGAATCGGTTCAGTGTGTAATATCTATTCTCTGCAAATGCAAGTAGATTTCTTGCTAGTGACGTACATCGCTCTTGCTTTCCTTCTTAGGGCGAACTGGTTGAGATCAGTGTGCATAACGGCTCGCTAGGGTTGTAACTAAATAAGTCAATCAACCAAACAAAGATGAAGGCAGGAGCAAATAACCCTAAACATCCCCAAAAAACGATGGTCTTCTTGTCCCCACTCTCCCCCCCCCCCAATCCTTCCTCCCACGCCACCAGGCTTTCCCAATTGTGTTTAAAGAGTGTAAGTAAATTCGGGTCGGATGTGACCGCTGACTTAAAATTTGTTACATAAAAATTTGCGGGGAAGTGTAGAAATTAAGGCATTCATTCTGCGAAAAAGAAACCGACAAAGAGAATTGGTTGGCAAGTAAAAGTTCAGGCATTTCGGCTACGAAATTGTTTTAAAACGCTTCTTTGTTGTTTCTTTTAACTATAATGGTTCCATATGAACTCTGGCAAACGAGCTTATAAGCTCGTTTATTTTACCCCCGACGCTTGTCAAGCATTTGCTGTTTTATTTCATTTTTTTTAAATTTTTTACTTTTGCCACACACAATGAAATACAAGCATAAAAAAAACGATAACAAATAGGTTAGCTAACATCTTTTTTCGTCTGTATTCTACTAAGTTTAAAGATTGCTTAGCATCAATTTTAAGATTAAATGGTGACAACACGTTCAAACGAATGTAAACCTAATTTTCGTATACTGATTGCCGATAAAAATAGCAGTAGAATAATTGCACAGATCCAAAGATAGATTTTTGCTGTGACGGTGCTATTACTCGGCGGCAAGGCAAATGAAACTCCAATGGAAAATTTGAAGTGAACCAATTCGAAGTTACATATAAGGAATCCTTTCATACTTGTGCAGCGTGTAGTGCGCTAGACTCCGGATCGACTGGTCTGGGTTCGAGCCCTGGCTGGGGGCCATTGTGTTGTGTTCTTGAGCAAGACACTACTCTCTCCGCACTGCCTCTCTCCACCCAGGTGTATAAATGAGTACTGGCGAATTTAATGCTGGAGGTTACCCTGCGATGGACTAGCATCCCATCCAGAGGGGAGTAGGAATACTCCTAGTCGCTTCATGCTACTGAAACCGGGATAAGCTCCGGTCTCTCTTGATTCGTATGCAGACTTTACTATTGTCAACACTTAAAATTTCTCTTTCCCAACTTTTACGTCAGAAATAATCATAAAAAAGCATTCTTTATCTTCTCACATCCGTAAAACAACAGCATATTGACACCCAAAACACTGGCCAGGGGTTGCCTCAGAGATTCTAAGCTAGATTCAATCAGTGAGAGCATTAGCAGGATTTTGAAATGGTGCTTACAATAAATCTTCTACTTTTCAGTTTAAAATCAATTGGAAGATGACCACTCATCCAAATGCAGTATATTTGTTTCAGGGATTTCGGCTAACTCTTCGAGTAATTCGTATTTGGTGACGGCTGTATCCTTTGAATATAAAAACATGGAGACCACAGATCCTTTAGAACGAAAATCAAGGCACGTCATATTTATTAATCCTCGTGCCTGTGGCTTTTTAATAACAAGAAATGTTAAGACTCAAAGTGTTTTTTCAATAATTTTCGAATTGATAGAGGTGTTTTTAAAAAATTTATTTCTGTTTTCACGCTTTCAGTATTTCTAGAATAGTTTGAGGGGGATGATGCCTTGAAGTCTTGGATCCTGTCTGATGACAGATTTCGTCATAAAATTATCAAAAATGGAGTGAACATCCAATCGGCTATGAATTGTACAGGATCCACAACTAATCTGACAATGTTCCAACCTCCCCTTAAGGGGTACTCCATTATGTGAGTTATAAAGGCATACGCGGCCCAAAGGGTATGGATATTTAGCCATTTTGGTCAAAAAAAGATATCCATTTTGGCCCTTTTGGTCTTAGGTAAAGTAGGGTTTGCACTCTGGTCTTGAATTGAAATTTTTTTTAGAAGCTGTGTTTTCATCATTATCGATACTGACATCAGCCTAAGTCCCTACAATTTTTAAAAATCGGTCTCTTATTTAAGGATCAGGTCTTAAATAGGGTATCGAAGTTTTGGTCAGGTCATAATTAGAGCGAGAAAATTGCAGATTTTGGTCTTAAATCGGGTAAGCTTTTTGGGAAGCGGGCCGCACACCCCCACCCAATTGTTCTGGGAGTACCCTACCCCGGCCGGCGTTCCAACGAAATTCAACAACAGTACAACCGCAAGAAAAGCTCAAGTTCCATTTGTTAATCGTCTTAGGGTATTGCTATCTTTCCATAATAACAAAAAAACTTGGAAAGTTTGGGAGATTTTCGCTCTCAGTTAGAATCGGTCCATAGCAAAGATATCAGCGACGCATTGTAATGTTATTTAGGAGCTTAAGCAAAGCACGACAACCGACGGCAACAGGAACGTCGCTAAACAAAAGGTTTAATGAGAAAAACAATGGCTGTGCACGTGCGTTATAAATCATTGTACATTTCTTTACCATCCTCTGCTAAACAACAACGTGAATTTCTACGTAGTCTAAGAAACCCGAACGACGACTAATTTTTTATATTTATATTTGGAACTGAACACTGCTATTGCTTAGCCTGAGTACGTTTTTAGAGCCATTGGAGTGCTGAACAGATCTAGATAATTGCGAATTTCACGGGTAAAATATAAATTTATTTCAGTTTGACAAGGCGTCGTCTTCAGCGTCGCTGTCGTCGTTTTTTAAGCTTCCTGTTAAAGGGAAAAGCAGAGAAATAATGGCAGTAGTAGGAAAGAGATTTGTTAATGATTGATACCAACGATACAAACAATTCTTTTTCATGCATTCATAACTTTATTGTTTTCCTCTCGCTACAAGAATACTTCTCATCCTTTGCTCGTCACATACTTTTAATTTTATCGCCAGGCGTTTCTCAGTGAAGCATCATTGCTACCTCGACGCAGCTTCACCGTGAATCTTATCTGAAATAAAATATGATAGAATGAGCCGTATCTCAGATAAACGATTGACCTTTTCGCTTCTCATTCTACGCCATCAAGAAATTACCAGCGTGACAAAACACTGATTCTGTCTATCTTACTCCCGCTAGAAAGGCTATGAAAGTCCCAATTGTCGGTCTATTTAGAGCTAGAGTGGCACGAAAATATTATAATCTCTCTTGTTTGATTTTTGCTGTTCGTTTAATCAAACCCTATGACAACCTTCCTTGCATTATTTCATTATTGACTCCTTGTTTCCTTTGATCTCCTTTCGACTCTGTTAATCTGGGGGAAGGTTGGAACATTGTCAGAGTGGTTGTGGATCATGTACACTCCACTCCATTTTTGATAGTTTTATGACGAAATCTGGTAGCAAACACGATCTTCAAGGCATCATCCCCCTCAAACTATTCTAGAAAAAAAAAAGCATGAAAACAGAAATCGGCTTTAGCTAACCTCGAAAAAGAGAAATTTAAATGTTAACAAAGGTAGAGGTAAAGTCTGCATACAAGCCAAGTGGTTCATCAGGCAGGAGCTTATCCCGGTTTCTGTAACATGAAGCGACTAGGAATATTTCTACTCCACCCTGGATGTCAGTTCATCGCAGGGTTATACTTATACCTGCTGGCGATAAATAATGACGGGACCCTAAAGGATAGATATTTTTCAGCTCATTGATGATTCATCAAGTTAATATGCAGGAAATCGTGGCCTTGGCGATGTTCGGATATATGATCTTTTTTTTTTGGGGGGGGGGGGGGGTTATATGATCTCAATTAGCATACATTTTAAAGATTTTATTTCTCCGTTTTCTTCTTAGTTTTACTTTCGATTGATAAGATATATCAAACACTCATGACAGTATTAGACCACATTTTCAAACACCTATACGTTGTTCAAAAATACTCCGCTGCGTGTCGTAGTTTCAACTCTCTTCTCGATGTTTTGGAGATGTGTTCAAACGCAGTGTTCCATGTTTGATATATTAGTTCAAAGAACCGATTCGTCGAATGCCCCATTAAGTGTATCTAAAAAGTTGTTGAAACTGACACAGCTGAACTGAAAACACTCATAAAATTTGAGGAATTCGTAACAGTTGTCTTAGCATGAGTCCACAACTGTTTCAATTTCTGTGATAATAGTTTCTGACAGTGTTTGGCATTACGTTGAGTTACGAAGCTGCTAAGACATGGCAGAAAATATTGCCTGATAACTCGATAGGGAGAATTGTATCGAAACTCTCGAAATACTTCTTCTGCTTTGTTTTAAATTTAAACGCTAGAGACCGTAGTAAACATTAATAAATATTCTTTAGTCGTTATTCTGCATGGGAGCTGTCTGTTTGTCTACCTTGCTCAAACCACTCGATCTGTCAGTGGAAACGATATTATTTTTTTCGATTTCATATTTGCGTTTCATTAAATATAGATATAAGGTGTAATTGCAAACAGAACAAGGTGCTTTGTTCATTGGGATAAATATTAGTTTAACAAGTTTCCTCAGGCGCAAATAGCAATATCTCCTGATGCATTCATTTGTTCATGTTTGTATTTCTTAAGTTCCGTTATGTTGACATGCATGGTACAGAAATGTTTAAATAGCGTATGATGCAGCGCAGTTTTTCACCGTGCTTCTTTGGAAACAAAGTGACCACGATGGCCTTCAAACTGATTTTCGTCTTCGCAGTTATTGCGGTTTTTGCTTCTAATGCCGTGGACGTGACACCGTGTCCGGGTGGTATGTAAGCCTTCTTCCTATACTTTGTTAAATATCTATGGAAGTGCAAATTCATTAAAATTGATGCAAAATTGATATAATGTGATAGGATCGACGAAACACAGTTTGGTTTTTTATTTTTTTTTAAGGCTCTACATGTAAAAAAGAAACCTAGATTAGTTTTCGTATTATTGCACTGAGGTTTCATTGTTAAATATGTTTAAAAGCTCAATTACTCCAACGGTTTTTGGTTCAAAGCCGATTCAATGATGTTTCAGAGGATTTATTCTGAAGGTTTGAAGTGTATTGTTTGTAACTCTAAAACATTCCTTGAGTCTAGTAGAAAGTGAAGATTACCGACTTTAGGAGCCCATCACTAGAAGCGTGCAAACTACTTCATATTCCTGTCACGGCGTTTTCACAAACCGATCTAGTTTTAGTTTGAATTTTCAGTGAATTCATGGAAATAATTTGTCACCATGATGTGAACTGACAAAGTTATCAGGACTGAGTCAAAGGACTAGGTACTGTCTCGTTATCACTGGCACTCTAAAGTAAGGCATTCTAACACTGAAGCGTGTCTGGCTACTAAGCAAGATTATTATATGGCTGGCTCCGAGAGCGGGCAAGATGAACCAAATCGCGCGCTGTGATTGGCTACCCGGCGGGCAAGATGGAGCCATCTTGCCCGCTCGGGACTACCCGCTGCATCCCGAGAGCAAAATTTCACCAAAAGCCATATAATAAATCCTTTATTGACCAAGTTTGTTCGGTCAAGATGGCTGGATATTGGCCTCGTTCTTTTTTTTGCGAGTTTATGGACCTCGACTTCGTCTCGGTCCATAAACACGCAAAAAAAGAACTTGGCCAATATCCAGCCTTATTATATAGACAGGAGTGTTTTACTGGGAACTAAACCACTCGTAGATTCCATATGCCACTTCATCCGGGACCCGAGTGGCATATTTTCCGTATGTCACCTTTGTGAGTGTCATATCGTTCAATGACGTCACGATTCCCGCCTTTTGCTTTAGTTTGTCTCTTAAATTGTACTTAAATTCGTTGGTGTATGATCGAAACATCTTCGGGTCTTCCTCGAAAGTCTTCGGCAATCTTCGGCAATCTTCGGGAATCGTCGGAAATCTTCGGAAAATGTTCGGGAACGTTCGTCTGGCCTTCGGAACAATTTTGTAAAATCTTCGGAAATCTTCGGAAGGTGGTCGGAAATCTTCGGAAAATCATCAAAAACGCCGTCATCAGCATGTCTATATAATAAAAAGAACATTACACGGCGGCTTGAAGATATGAATTTATTTTCTCGTGGCAAAAACAATATTTTACTCACTCCCTGCGCTCGTTCGTAAAATATTGTTTTGCCACTCGAAAATAAAATTCATATCTTCGCGCCACCGTGTAATATCCTCTATATCTTGACCTCACACTGGTCAATAACCCATACGTGTAGCAACAGCATTTGCACCTTCACTTATTCTCTAGCTAAAACTAAAAAAAAAGGTTATGCTATTTACCATCTGTGAGGCCATGTAAGATTGGCAGAGTTTTAGCCAAGTGCGAGCGAGACTAAGGGCTGATATTACAGTAGTTATTCAAAGCCCTAGTCTTATGTT
>JAHPZR010051919.1:0-18499 GCA_019787425.1 Platygyra sinensis | reverse complement strand
ACACTAATGTTGATATTGATCTTCCACCCTATGAAGGGTACCCATCCCCCTCTCTCTCCACTTCACTATTATGATCTTGCTCCCTCTTGCACACTCTCCCCCCTTCTCCTCCGTCCCTCCTTTTAACATCCTTCCCTCTCCCTTACAGCTTCTATTATACCTGTCACCTCGGCACGATGTGTTCTTCGCACTCTGTCCCATCACCGTCCCTACACCTTTTACCTCCTGCTTGGCCATCTGTAGTAATCGTCATACCCCACCGCACTCTCGCTTCCCCTTGTCTCACTTCAACCGCCACCTCCCATTTCACGCTGTCTAGAGAGTCCGCTGTCCTCATCACGCCCGCATTATAGCGTACTCCACTCAATCTGTCCCACTTAACGGTCTCGTAGCATGGTGCTTGATGACCGAGTACAGACTGCAGATCTTCGCGCTCTGCACCTATAACCACAGAACACAACCTGCATCCCTCTCACCGCCGAACACAACCACCCAACTCTCACATGCCAACTGTGCGTGTCGACGTGTGCTATGCTTACAACACCACCATACAGTCTCCTCCACCTCGTTGCCCCTGTTGTGCACTGCCTCACCTGAGTCCTCTCCCTCAACCCCAAACACCTGTCACCGCAACCCTCTAATCTCCCCTTCCCACACATTGCCACTACGTAGTGACCAAGCCTGAGCTTTGCACATCCCACTACGCCAAAGCACTCCACCCTGGAGGACACCGGCCCCCTCTACGGTCTCATCACCATGCCCTCAGCTATATTCTCGTTCACCGCACCTGGGCTATTATATATCTCTCCGGCCCTTCCGCACCTATCATCACTCACTTACTGCCGCAGCGGCTAAGCCACCAAATAGATGCCCATCCCACCCCACACAGAAAGTGCTCCCCTCCCCACCACACGAGCAGGTTACACAGTTACCCAAACATGAATGGATAAGAAAATAGGAAACTGGTGGAATGTGTACCCTTACACGGAAGAAAAAAAAACAACCAAATAGCTGCTTTAAGTTCAAGTCTAATCAATGATCAACAAATAATGTGTCCCAAGATTTGCTGGATTGCAATGCAGAAATACACAAAAAAGAGAGTAAACTAATTAAGACGCACTGCATGCCGGACAAGCGAAACATGATGTGAGAGGGCATGTACCCTCAGGGCAAGTTGGAATGTCAATTTTTTTTAGCAGCCCTGTAGTAAGGTTTCACCAAGAGTTCAGATTAGCATTAGTCAATTGTACTGTATGCTATCAGTTGATTCAAACTGCGATCACAGACCATCCATTTTCCGCGAGTCCATGCTACATGTAACATTGTCAAGCAATTTAAAACTGGTCAAGAACAGGCATCAAGTTACTTGCATCCTGCGTCAAAAAGCCTGGTTGATTTTGGTGTTAAAAATAATCGGGTGGTAACCAAAACCTTGCAAAGGAGGTCATCACATCATAGTATAAAGGAAAAATGTCAAGCCAGTTCTACATGTGTACAGTAGCTGCATGTTCTCAATGTATACCGTGTGTGATCTATGAGTTTCATTGAAAAAAAAAACATACAGTTTTACTCACAATCTAGCCCTCCAATTATAATACATTTAGCTCATAAAGAGCCGTTTGGTTTAAAACTTGCCATGTATCAATGACCAATGATTTACCATCTTTCTTGTAGAGTCAGGAGAAATCACCTTTGATCAGAGTGGTTGAAAATATTCAATTTCGCATAATATCATGAATAGCAAATTTATATGCTATATTTTTTAATTGTTCAGTTTCAGAAACAAAGCTGAGTGAATTAGATTCAATTTCCAAGGGCAGCCCATAGACCACCTGCAGTAATTCTCCAAGCAATTCTAACCGACTGGCTGTTGATGTCTTAAGGTCACTTTTCAGTCACGATAAAACAGGACCAGTCTAAAATAAAAACCACCTCAACAAAATATAATTCTCCTTACTTCAAAAATTTAATTTGTGGCCAATGGTCATATGTGCTGCTCCATGCAAGGAAATGATAGGCTTTATTCATAAGCTATCCTTAGCTACTCCTTAAATCCGAGGTGAAATAAAGGTGATTGTTAATGTATGGGTGTATGGTTGCCACCCTTAGTGGAGCGTCCCCATGGGGTTGGGGTCAGAAGAGAAAAAAAGTCATTTCTGCCTTTCTATTATTCATTCAGTTACTTGTTAGTAAATTGCTTCAGTGTCATTGTGAAAAATTAAGCTGCAATTACATGACACATATATAAATGGTCCACAAATTTTACTGCATAAAAACCCCAAGGCTTACTGAGAAAAATATAGACACTGTAAAAGATAAGCTGAATGTAACTAATTGTCGATATAGAAATTAACCACACATTATCTTGCACAGTGACTTACATGTATCTGCAATCTATGCGATAAGTACGAATTTAACTAACATATATGTAATCTGAACTCTTTTAGTGGTCATTTGCTCTGAATACTTTTTTTGGTCTATTATAGCAATATCATAATGATTTGGTAGGCATACAGAAAATTCTCCGCAAACCAGAGCCAAGCTAATATATTCCTCCCAGATTCTTCAAAAAAAGTTGGAGGTAAAGATAAACACGTCCCTGGCAAGTTAATGGACCCTCATACCATATACAAATGGAAAGGTAAAATAATGACGTCAGTAGACAAGCATGAAGGCATAAGGTTACTGTAAAATACTTCATATACCTTTAAAAAAAAGGGCATTGGATGCAAGTAATCGTTTCAAGAGGTGGGCTTAATTTGTTGGACGGCTTCAGAGGTCAACCCTGGTTAAAATATTTTCAACAACACCTTTTACCGCAAAATATTAGACTTTTTGGCCCCATTTTTGAAAGTTTTAGCGACCAAGGAAACACCTAATATGCATTTTAAGACATGGGTGAAAAATTAATGCGTTAAACTTTAAATAGTTATCAAAAGCCCCCCCAAAACCTTGTGGCAGGCCATAATTGATAGCAGTCAGATTTGATACTTTTAGTCCAAACCACATCTTGGTCAACATGTGTCCTTTGCAGTACACATATTTCCAGTTCCTTCTCTGAAAAGAAAGTGTAATTGTGTTTAAGTTATCATGCCATGACATGAGGAAGAAAGTGTTATTAATTTTTTCCTGGTCATGAGGCTAAAGCCCCGGTAAGCAGAAAAGAAATGCAAGAGATCACATCCAGCTGTCTACATATGGAAGCACAAGCTAGACTTTGATCGCCTGTAGGTATATTCATTGTTTCTGAAGATGCTTCTCATCCTGTCAATAAGTAAGTGCAAATGTCTAAGCGCCAAACAGTGTTTCTTTTACATTTTTTCTGGGCTCATAATATAACTGCAACCTCGCAATGCCAGCTGGAAAACATATTTCACCTTCCCTTTTTACTTTAAACCTGTGTTCATCCCTTTTCAGTAATTTCTTGTAAATGATATATGGAATCCCATGAAGGCAAAATGATACATTGTCCGGATAGGACACTGGACAATGTCCAAAAGAAAGCTTGTGTCATTTACGGGAAATATACCTTAGCTTAATTAAGCCATTCGACTTTATTCACAGGACAGACCCAGTCATTCCCGTGGACTATGTTCGCAGGTCTGTGATCTCTGAGTCTGGGGTTATAAAAGGATGGGTTTTAACCAATCATCACACAAAGGGTCCTATCTATACTATGAGAATTCATGGTTTAGCGTATGTAGTGATGGGGGAAAAAAGCAATCAGTGGCAAATGTGTAATGCTGCATGGGCAGCATGCAGGTTCACAGGGTCACTCAAGAAACTTCAAGAAATGCCTTGCGAATCTTATAAAATCCCCACGATCTGGTCAAGAATGTCGATTACAGATCTGTAAAGTTAGTCTTTAAAATTTATTGGAAGATCTTGAAAGAGTCTGTAAAGTTTTGATTTTAGAGTGAAAAACAAGTATTCCCCTATTGTGATTAACCAAGCAAGAGATTAATCCTCGCAGTACTAAATTGATAGGGTGTGATACATGGATTCCTTAATAGCTTAACATAAATAATTCTGACTTTATAATAGGGGACAGTATAGTGTTTCATGCCAGTATACATAAAAATGTGTCTACCAAGCAATGCAAGTGGATTGAGCAACTGCCAATTAAAACTGTAACCCTAACAGAGATTCCACCAGGAACAGAGACTGTTATGAGGATCACATGGTAAGTCAATAACCACATAGCCACCGTAAACAGCATCTTTTATCCCCTGGCCTCTGTGGGTACCCTACAGCCATGAACCATTAGACCTCTGAGTGCATGAGTTGGGCGAAAATTAGTACGGTATGTGATTACGGTCTGCAATTCAAAACTCATGGTCTAAAGCAAAACCATAACGGTTTTACCAAAAAATAGTATCAGCTATTTAAATTACATGTAAGAAAAACAACGCCCTCTGAATATATTTCCAATTCCGTAGATAACATCTGCTCATAACACTAGCCGACTTCAAGTGTGATATCATGTCCTAGATGGGGAAGTCCCGTCTTTGGAGGAGGTAATTTTTAAAATGGGTACCAAACATTAAAACTATAGCTCCTAGTACAGGCATGTAAGAAATTTTTTTGAATAGCAGTATTCTTTTGAGCTTTCCACAAGCAGTTTTAAATGTGCCACTCTCTAAAGCCCTATTTTAGTTGCACAATAAAGTTTGCCTAGGCTGGGGGTACAGATCTTCCGGCCAACACATCGACCTCCGTGACATCTCTAATCGCTCAATTTTTGTCCATGAACAATGCTGGCGTCCACACATGACTCAATGCCTACTCCCTCCGCCTTCCTACTTGTCTTGCCATATTGTGTAGTTTAGTTATGGACCGACCTCAAAAACTGGTTTCACTACCTCACCCTCCCACCACATCTCCTTTTATTCCTACACTGTAGGTATAATGTCACCCATCTCCACACTCCGTACAGTTTGTCATACATACTATTTATGGTCTCAGTATCTACCATCCTCTCCTACCAACTTTATAAGACGAGCTGATCACACACTAAAGACGTTCGGTCACGAATAATATTTCACTATGTTCACCCCTCATGATTCGGAGCAGGACTCACACTATCGAGACAGTCCACAGTTCTATCAGCCGTTTGCCGACTACTGCACCAATACACTGCTATGTTTGTCTGACGTAATTGTAGTCCAGGATGCCGCTAGGACCTGTGCAAAGACCATCCCTCACCCACACCGTTTGTATAATGTCTAAATCGACCCAATTTAAATTGCTGAAGAAACAAATAAGATTGGCTACGGAAAAAGAGGGTGCCACAAGTAGCACTGCGCAGACATCAGAGCGTGACCCGAAACGCAAAACAGAAATAAATGTGAACTAAAAAATGATGCATCTGACGATGGAAATTACAGGCAAGTCAACAGTTAAATCAGCAGTTACAGCTATTAAAGGTGTATCGATCTACCCTGATCTAAACCCGTTTTCCCGGTTGTACCCTTAAACCAAAGAAGAATGGAAGTAGAATTTTGCACCCTCACTTCCGCTCTCTTCTCTGTCCAGCTCATCCACTGCTGTACACTGTCCCACTCTTATATCACACACTACTATTTACTTACTCTCTTACCGTTGATGTGTCCATACTCTCGTAACATGAGATCATATGCCCTGTGTATGCTCTGGTGGAAACAGTATACACTATCACATTCCGCATCGTCACACGTTTCTATATTCAACACACCCTCTTAACGGCATGTTCCACATTTATAGCCTATCTCGTTCGAACAGCACAATGAAGGCACCAATGCTGGACGCGATACATTCACGTCACTCAATATCATGTTGTATATATCAATCCAAAAAGTATAAGTATTCAAGCCATAGTGTAATGTATGAGCGTATACTGAAGACAGAAAGTGTTATTTGAAAGAAAGTACTTCCCAAAAAATCCTTGTTGACCATAATTATGCACTTTCTAGCTTGAGCAAGGTGTCAACTGCCAACTGAGTTTAAGATCGTACAGTGCAATATTCATTATTTTCCTTTCATAGACTTGATGATGTCATTCAGTAAAAAAATTTTGTGTCTTAAGCGGCCTCACCACTGGGCTAAGATAAATTGAGATGGGTAAATTGAAGTTTCAATTTTCTGGGTTGAGTTAGAAGGGATGATAAATATCTGGTAACCTTGTTTTCAGCGCGGCTGTACCAAAAAAAAAAAAAAAATTACTGGGTTTATCGTTCCCACAATCCAAGCCGACAATACTTTGAATTTCTGCAGGGCTACTCCCAGAATTAAACTTGCATTAAAACTGATTTGCCAATAAAAAAGTCTAGCTGCTCACAACCACTACAGTAGAAAGTTGGTGGCATGGACTATAATTTTCCAAAAATTCCAAAATTAAGTGGAGTTCTAGATTGTTACCCCACTCCCCCCTCGCCCCACCCCCAAACCTAAGAGAAGCACTTGCTACAGGCAACTCTCAAAAACTTTGTATGAGCTTTCCAGAACACAACGATCTAATATATGTTTACAGGAGGGCGCATCTAAAAAAGAAAGTATGACTTTGTCTTGTTGGGTTTTAAGTCGACCATATCTTCGCAAGGTCAACAGATGTTGATCTTAAAAGTACCTAAATACTCTGACTGATCGTTATCCAAAGAGTTTAGTAGCACAGAGAGTGTTGCAATAGCACTCGTAAATTAAGTAGACGTAATAAGCGGCTTTAAAATTTACATGATAGGACGCAGATTCCATTTGAGGCAAATGCCTATGAACGTCACTACTCTCAACCAATAGACTATTGAACGTGCTAGTCTAGTAACTTCTTAAACTTATGCATTGTCTGTTTCTTTTATGGTCAGACTTTCCTTCTGTCTTAACAAAATTGTCTGTTGGCATATTTTATTAAAATTCCCTTTACTGTATAGTTATTATAATATGTTCTGGAACCTTGAGATAATTGGGTCACATTTCTTAGAACTCAGGCCCACTATTTTCTAGTCATGAATCTATTTATATACATGTATATGACTGGAAAAAAAAAGTAGTAACGATCCATTGACCATACTTTGTTGAATAACACACACACAAGTGTAAATAGGTGTACTTACAAACTGGTATGTGTTGCCAAATTGTGTCTGCCTGACAACACATGGTCGTACACTGGGTTTACTCATTGTAAGGCAAGCCCTGTTATTTAAACTTGGAAAAGCTAATGTTGTAGTCCTAATCCTGTCTAAGACACTCCAAATGGTTTTAAATTTAGTGGCTTTATTTAAATTAATGACTGACCATTGGATGAAGTTGCAAACAGAGCTTTTTCTGTCATCCCAAACAGGACATACTGTGAATACCGTAAGTTCACATGGCCATTCCTTCTCTCTGTATAAACTAAACTGAGCTGTGAATGGAGCCAAACAAGGCCAATAATATTATAGTTAGTTGTGTTTGTTATGCAGATGCAAAGCTGTGTTTATTGTGGATGCATATTTCATTTTCAATATTTATTTTAAGACCTTCCCGGGGCCACTTACAAAGATGTAGACTACGAGTCCATAACCCTCTTGCTTAGCTATCATCATGATGTGAAAGGGAATTGTGGGGCCAACAAAAATGGATTATGGGAGGCAAGATTGAAAAGCAATCGGGGAAGGAGCATACAAGTAATTCTTGTTGCTGGGTGTTCACGACGTCTTCTTTGTCTTCATGCCAGAGATTATTTACAGTTCTACTTTTCTACGGGAAGAGAGGGACAACTCGTGGTTTTAATAAAGAACTTGAAGGCTAGAGGCAGTATTTTTTTCACTTTCATATCCCAATTACCATTCCCTTGTGGGGAAAGGTCTTTACACTTGAGTTTATGGACTAAGAGAGGAACCTCACATTTATGATAAAATGTCTGTCTAATATTAAAACCAAGCTTGCATGTACAACCATCTTGACTTAGAACAACGTGGAGGCCAGTGCCGTTTTCTCTGATCCTTGTCTGAAGTTAGAATTTTGTGTGATGGAAAGACGATTGTTGAATCCCAACATATGGGATCTGTAGATTTGACGTTTTCTGGTACATGTACCCGTAGAACCAGGACAGCCTAATTGCTGCCGGTAGCTGACCATCACTTAAAACTCGCTAATTGATATTTAGTTTAAAACCACATGATGAAATCATGTAACTTGATCGTGAAAAGATAAAAGATGATTCCAATTCCATGTTCTGGGCACGACAAGCACTTTAATTTGTCACTTGCTCGCCTGTGTTAAGATGTATGCACAAATTCAAAGTCGTAAAACTGATGCCCCCATGAGCCCGGAATAACGTTACCATGGTAGAAGGAGATGGTATCACTTTCAAGCAGCTTCCCAGGATAAAGTTTTATAAATAACACAAGCATTTCAAGGTTACATGCTACATGTAGTTGCTGGTGTGCAGTACAAGCGACACAACCAACAACAACGTTATTCTTACCCAGCCGGTAAAATTAAAATTGAATGAAACCAGGAAATAAAGTTTAAATAGAAAGAGAACATGGCTGCTCGAAGTAAACTATAGGGACAGCCATCTTTATTGATATAAATCAATTAATTCTAGGGTTCTCAAAATAGATAAAAAAAACAATGCATGGAGTGCACCGGCCTCACACACACAGGGACATATTGTAATACCATTGTAGATTAATGAAAAAATAGTTGTATTGATACAATGTACTACAGGTAGTTTCATACAGCCACCTCCCCACCCCACCAAAAGTTAGCTTCCAATACATATTGGATTCCCTGAAATTCCATGTGTTAACTTTATTTAGAATTCCTATTGCGGAAGTATCTGTTGTTAGCATCCAGATAAATGGAAATGCATATTCAGTGATCAGGCAAAAATTTTAGAGGGTCTGACCAAGTAGGACAGCAAGGGGTCAATATGCTCAAGATGTCTGCTTCAATCTCCATGAAAAAATTAAGGTTCCTATCGTTTTTAGAATATTTTATAAATTTGTGTTTGGCTAGATGACTGACTCGTAATTGTTCTAAAACAAATTTTGTTTGTTCATCTCATTCAATCAACATAGCAGCGGTTCGAATAACCAGGGTATTCTTACATGTAAATTTATACCTGATCGGTTCTTCCATTTAAAGCTTAATACTGTTTTTTTTTTTTAGACCTTAATTAAAGTAATATCTGTAATTTACCAAGGTTACAAATGCCTAAGGTTAACAGAAATATTTTGTGGCAGCTTGCATTGTAATGTGGTAGACGTATGGAAATTTGTTACTAAATTGTTTCCATGTACTCACTAAATTAAGAAAATTAACACGAGAACACCAGGAATGGAAAATGAGTAAAATTGCCAGTAGAATTTTCTTAGACTGTTGTAGCCAAAATTGCAAACCCATTAGTTAAAAGTTGTTATTATTGTTTTCATTTTAAAGGACTAGTAACTTACTACTAAGAATTTAAAGCTTTTTGCAATCAATTTTGATTTTTTTGGCTTTTATTGAGCTTCTTTCCTATATGTATATGACTTCCAGACAGTTGCAGAGACAGTTAAAAAAATTCAGTTTTATGGTGGAACATGCCTGTACAGTTTTTTGCTTGATCCACAGCAGTCTTCTGTGAACACTACCATGCTATCACAGAAAAACAATCATGTCCTATTTTCAGGAATCACCAGGGATTACTTAGAAACCAGGTTTCCCAAGGATCAACTTTTTTTTCAAGAAACAGTCCTTAAACTTTATTAGTACATCTATATTGTCATAATTCATTTCTCTTTACAACCATTGTTTTGAATACATCTTTTGCACCATTGTACATTGATGTGTGTTATTTAAAATGTTTTTGAAAAGTAATTTCACTTTTTAAGATGACCATTGTGACAAACATGAATAAAGGGGTAAGTGTTTGTAGAAACTGCGGTGCTGTGTCAGTGAGGAGTATTACATGATAATGTGTAGTTCCAGAAAATATCCATACCCCCACCACGGAGGGAATTTCACGTAAGCCCCCCCTCCTCCTCGGAATTTCCATTTTTCGACCAATAAAATAACCCCCCCACCCCTCCGGAATTTCCACTACTATTTTGTACACCCCCCATACCCTCTGGAAAAAATAGTTTTGGCAAGAAAGTGTGTTAAAGTATAAGTAAACACTCCAAACATTTAGCGATTTGTATTGCACGTAACTACAAAATATTCTCGATCGATTGTACATCTATATCTGAAGATACTCGCAAAGCAAGCATTCAGCACTTTAGTGAAACATGCTTTAAAAGAAAAGATAAAATGTTAACTTGTCAAATTACCTTCCTACACGACAAACTTCCTTTGTAGGTACAATTTCCATTGGAGGACTGAAAATGAGTGTGGATGAAATTGACACCGTACTTTTACTGCGAACACGATCGCCAACAGACTCGGAATGAAAGCCAATTTTGCAGCAAAATTACTTACAAATAGACAGAGATAAACAGGGATAAGAAATTCTCAAGTTTGCAGAATCATAACATCATTTCTACCTTTATAAAGAAACTAATTTCCAAGAACGAAATCGACTGACACTTCGAAGACCGATGCGAAAACAAACTAGGCTAGTCTCCAGTGCCTTTCGGTCCAGAAGGTGATTCCATGTGGACTGGTAACAAGTAATGGCGGCCACTTCCACGCAACGGCACGTTCTTCGCATTTGTTAGCTTCCAAAGTGCTTTTTGAAGAAAGAAAATGTATTTCAAATATAATGCGAGTCAAATACAAGTATTCAAGCCATTATTTTTCATGTGGAAGTTCTACTTAGTAGGTAAGAAAGGATTTTTGAACAGCTTGATCGACACTCAAATCCGAAGGACCTCTCGAATCCCTCTGGAAACTAACTCGATCATAAAACCCCCCTCCCCTCTGGAATTTCCTGGGTCTTTGACCCCCCCTCCCCTTCGGAATTTCCAATTCCCTCCGTGGTGGGGGTATGGATATTTTCTGGAACCACACAATTTGGTTTTATCAACTGGATTGATAATGTGAATTGGCCACCATAAAGAGATTTGGAAGCTGACGTTTCGAGCATAAGCCCTTCATTGGAGCGAATTGATTAGCTCCGACGAAGGGCTAACGCTCGAAACATCAGCTTCCGTATCTCTTTATGGCAGATGACATGAGCATCGGGATGTTTTTCTTCACAGAGAGAATTTCCCAAGCCATTTCAAGTTCAAAGAATATTGCCCATTGGTCTTCAGGCAGCTTAGAGAACGCTTTGGCATTGACGATAACCAATATGCAGTAAGTAGCTAATTTGTCAAACAGTAATGTTTTTGATTGGTGTACTGTGAAATGGTGCACATCATAAATAAGAAATAAACAACTGGAAGATATTGGCTTGGTTGGTAGATTGTACCACTAAAATTAATAATAACTAACTAGCTAACTAAATAGATACAGTGGAACCTTGATTTAAGGAACGTCTATTTAACAAAGTCCTCAATATAACGAAGGATACTCTACCTCATGGCCAAAATTACAGTAAAATGTATGGAACAGAACCTCGATATAACGAACCTCGATATAGCAAATTCCTCAATATAACAAACATAATCCAGAAGCCCAAACGTAAAAATATACCTTGATATAAGGAATTACAATGTCAACACGCGACAGAAGATAAACGCTGAACAGATCAACAGTCAGCAAATCCTTTAATCCATATGGTAAAGAGACAGCAACCTTTCAGTCAACGGCTTATTATTTGTCACAGACATTGGCACTATCGTATTTCCACAGAAGTCACCTGTGTTACAAATCAATCATTAACTATGACCTCGATATAACGAACATTTTTTTTTTTTTTTTTTTTTTCACATTTTTATTTACACTGCAAAGGTAGTTACTAACACGGTACATAAATCTACTTACATACATCTACTTACATTGCGCCACGTTACTCAGTTTACATTCATTACTTGCAAATGCTTAATGTTACATTGTTATAAACATCACTTATACGACACTAACTGCCTACATTACATTATGTTACATTACATTACAATACAATACATTATCGCTTACAATACATGACATAACCTGACGATACCTTACATTACTTACTTACTGTATGTTATTGTTTAGGCCTTGAAAATTGAAACTGTGGCTCTTTACGTTAATTTATGAAGCTGGACCACTTCTTTAAAAAAATATTTTGTTTGTTTGATACAGAAGCTATGTTACGTTCAATTTCAATTTTATCATATACAAGATTTAAGAAATCCGCGAACTGAAATTTAACGCTATTTAGTGATTTGCAATAGAGGAAGTATTTACCTATGAGAATTAGGTGGTTTAGGGTTGAACAGGAAGACCAATTCGTGAGAACTCCGTAAATAATTTCATTCTTCGACAGGCTAACGGTCTTTTTAGAAACAGAATGATACCATTTAATAAAATCCGACCAGAAAGAACTAGCGATGGGGCACGATACGAATAAGTGACCGACTGTTTGGTCTACGTTTGTACAAAAAGGACAATGAGGGTCTTGAACCTTTTCCATTTTGTACAAAAGGCAATTGGTGTAGAGAATGTTATGAATAATCTTGTATTGGAATATTGAAAGTTTAATTTCTTTGGTCACGAGAAAGGGTAAGGAGTATATTTTCTGTCGCTCGTGGATATCGAAACCACATTCTATAAGTCTTTTCTCAGCCGTTGGAGGAGAGAGATTCTGACAATCAATTAGCGATTTGTAAATTGTTCTGCACGTAAGTTTATCGATTTCAGGTAAATTAACTGTGGCGGCTTGCTGTTCTTCTTTAAGGTGTTTTTTCCATTCACTCGATATTGCTGAAAGGAGGCCGTGATACTGTAAGAAATTACTTTTCACCTTAAATTTTCGTGAGAATTCGTTGAAAGACAGAAATCGATTGTTGTTCTCATTGAGGAGACTGGAAAGTTTATGAATACCGGCACGATGCCAGTTTCGAAAATACACGGAGGCTTTGTTGATTGTTATGAATCGGTTATTCCAAACAATTTGATCGAGGACGTCTTTCTTTGTTGTGGGAACAACCTTATTCAATGCTTGCCAGTGCGAGATTATGTCTTTGTAGAAAGTGGCTAATTTTGCACTTAAGTTTAAATATTTCAAGTCGTAATTACAACGAAAAACAAGTGTTCCACCGACACCAGATAGAAAGTGTAGTGGGATGAAGTTCCATGGTTGATTGCCTTCAGAGCAGAGACGTCTGACCCAGGATATTTTCAGTGCTTTATCAAACAGTGTGAAATCAACCATGTTTAGACCTCCGTTCTCTTTGCTTTTAATCAAGGTGGACTTTTTAATCTTTGAATTTTTGTACTTCCATACATAGTCAAAAATCAGTTTATTGACTTCAGTAGCGAACGTGTCTGGCGTATTCAGCACACTACACACGAAAGTAAGTTTAGAAATCGCTATAGTCTTCACTATATTGATTCTGCCATATATCGATATATCTCTTGACGACCAAATGTTTAGTATTCTTCTTAAGGGGTCAAGTCGATCAAAAAAGTTCTTTTTGGCTGCAAGTTGTTCATGACATAACGAAAAAAATACTCCAAGGGCATAAATAGGTTCTTCACTTAATCTTAGATTTAGAAGTGTACTCTTCGATATCGTAATGACCCTAACCACAACAACTCTGATTTAGTTTGATTTATTCGTAATCCAGAACAATTTTCGAATTGGGCAAGTAAATTAAATAAATTTTTTAGTGACTGGATATCTCTAAGAAAAACAGTAGTATCATCTGCATACTGCGTAGTTTTAAAGTGTTTCTTTCATCGATTTATTGTTATCAAGCCTTCGCAGCGTTCTGCTTCTTCGTTATCAAGCGTTTTAAGGTCAGATGACTCTCGAAAAAGTGTTTGGAGTTATCAGTTTCAAGAGGAAGATTTTTCGATTTATAGATATTCCTAAAAAAATTCTCTTCTTCCTCCAGTATTTGTTTAGCGTTACGTTGAACAGAGCCGTCTTCTTTTTTAATGAAGTTATGTGCTTTTTTCTGTGTTTTCTTTTCTCCAAGTTGAGAAAATATTTATTATTCTTTTCACCAAATTCATACCATCGCGTTCTGCTTCGGACTATTGTACCTTGAGTTTTTTGGCAATTATTTTCGCAAGTTTGTTTTTTACGCGGTCCATTTCAGCTTTTGTCACTTCGTTAAAGTTTGCACGGATTTGCTCTTGGAGATGACTGAATTTTCTAATAACTTTTTCTCTTCATCGCGCTTTTGTCCAGCTTTTCTTTTCGAGAAAAGAATGGTAGCTGCTCTTATCTCCATTTTAATCATTTCCCATAGGAGCCCTTTATCAGTTACTTCACAATATTTTGATGCAAATTCAGGTATTTTTCGAGAAATCAGTTCAGTATAGTCTTTGTCAGTTAACAATGAGTTGTTGAATTTCCAGAAGCCAGGACCACGGTTAACTTCTTTTTCTTCAGAGATAATGGATAAACTTAATGCGGAATGATCAGAAAAATATTGGGAATTATTTTAACAAATTTTAGTGACGATCGCATATCTTTTGAGATTACTAAATAATCCAATCTGCACTGAATCTTCATCGACGGATTGCTCCAAGTAAAACCTTGCAGACTGGGATGTTTTTCTCTCCAAGTATCTATAAGATCGTGAGTAATTATCATCTTATTCATTTCCTGGATAACCGCTTTCTTGAGTTCAACTGATCGGCCTCCTCGCTTATCAAGCTCAGTTAAGGCGCAATTGAAGTCGCCACCTAGTACTTAATGTTTCATTTGCATTAATTAGTGAGCACAGAATTGGGACAAATCCCATTTTTGGGTGTTTCCCCTCAAATTTGTTATTTCGGGATTTTCGATATAACAAACCCTCCATTTAACTAACAAGTTTGGCTGGTCCCCAGCGACTTCGTTAAATCGAAGTTCCACTGTAAATAAATAAATAATATCAACTGTTATCTATGACTCAATCAAGAAGGGAGAAGGAGATAGAAGAGGTTATCCCTGTCTAGTGTATCTCCTCTTAAAAATAGTCAAAACATATAATTTACATATGATTAAAAGATAGAAATAGATAGTTAATTTAATGTTCATGTAAAACACTCGCAAGATCATATTTGAGTCTGTTCTTAAAAATGTTCAAATTATTCACCTCAGTAATTCTTAAGTTCTTAGAATCCTCCTTAGGAAAAAGTTGGCGACTGGTACAAGTTTTTATCCTGGCATAATTCTCAGCGCAGAAATTAAAAATTAAAGAAACGTCCTTTATAAAATGCGCAGAATAGTTCAAACCAACATACACAATGTCATTAGAACCATGACAAATATTTCAAAAAATGTCTTCGCTTGTACTTCATGGGCTGTGTAAGGCTCACATGGTACATGTATATATATACATCTACATGTACAACCATCACTTTTCTTACGGAGAACCCACATACACCTAATTGCAATAACGTTGTCACAGAAAAAAGCAAAAAGCAAAAGCCAAATAGGAATTAATTAGGGAAATTTAAATTTCCATTGTTCTTAGATACTGTATGTGAATGAAAAATACATTTTTTTACTCATGTCATCCATTTACATTATATTTTCATTCATGTACAGTATCTGAGAACAATGGAAATTTAAATTTCCCTAATTAATTCCTATTTGGCTTTTTGCTTTCTGCTTTTTTCTATGACAACGTTATTGCAATTAGGTGCATATGTGACAATCTGTAAACCAGGAAAACTTTGTATAATTCAGGCTACTTTTCATTGATTTTGATTTTTTTTTTTTGGAATTTATTTTTCTCTTTTTGCCTATTCTTCCCAGTCACCCCATTTTTGAAACTGCATTTCATCTTCTATCTTAGTTTGTAATTACATAACTTACTGATCCTGAAATGCTGAACAAGTGCACTTTTGCTGTGTTACAGGCATCTTTTCAGTCATCACCTTTGGTCATTCCCTCACCTGGCCGCAGTGGTGCAAAGTTTTTTATCTCCAAAAACAGGAAGTTCTATGTCAAAACAATAGAGGGTGAAGATATTGAAAGACTTCACAACATTCTTCCACAGTATCATCATGTGAGTTGATAAGTGTAGTTATTAATGTATTCTTTGTGTAGTGTAGGTGAGAGTAAAAGGCAGATGTCGTCCTCAATTCTGTTAATAACTTTGAAGTAAATTTGCATTTCCTCCCTCTTGTAATTTTATACATTGTTTTTTTTAGTGTTAAAAGTTTAAACCAGAAATTAATTAAGAAATGGAAAGTACATTTGCTGTACCCATGTGGTTTTATTGAGAGGGGAATTTAGGAGAACAAGAAGTACTGTGGGGACATGAGCCAATAAGCGAGTGTTTCCATGGCTTTTTGGAGTTCTCCCAAACTTTAACAAGTGTTTCCATAACACAAAGAAAATGTTATATTAATATATCTTTTTAGAAAACAGTCCACAGGAAATAATAAGGATGTGACTACTACAACTTATCAGTGATTTTATATATCGTAACAGGACTTTATACCAACCAGCACACCTATTTTTCGGGGCTTTTTTTTAACACAATGATACTCCAGTACATAATTTCACCTGCATTCTCTTTCAGTACATTGTAGAAAAACATGCAAAGACATTGTTACCGCAGTACTTGGGTGTGTATCGGATTACTGTGGACAACAAGGAGACCTACCTGTTAGTAATGAAGAGTGTATTCAGCCCCAAGTTCAAGATACACAAGAAGTACGACTTGAAGGGCTCAACAGTAGACAGACAAGCAAGCTCTAAGGAAAAGGTGAGAGGGTCGCTTTGATTTTAAAAATAATTTCTATTTACAAGGCTAAAAGCGTTAAAAATTAATAAAAACACCAAATATTTTGATACTTTTTTTTTTGACATTTTTGATACTAGGTAATCTTTAGGTAAGTTTGGGATAACTTACCCTTGGGATGACTTACAGCTGTAGAGAAGAGGATTTTAAAATAGAGAGAGCATGGGCGGGGTTAGCGTGCAGATGCACATTTTGTGAGAGGAGGCAGTTCCTTCCCCAAATTGACAAAATTGTAAGTAATTCGACATCCTTGAGCTAAGAACACTATATGACCGGTAGAGTAAAACTTAAAGGAAAGCACAAGAGAGGTGAGCGCGGCTTGGTGGAAGAAGAAGAACAAACTTTCAAACGCGCAAACATGGCGGATGAAGAAGAGGTTTGCTCAGCTAACGATAAAGAAGCACCAAATGATGACAATGAAGAAGTAGCTCAGCCAAGTACCAACACCGAAGAGACTAGTCTCTCAGAATTAAAAGAAATGCTTGTCGACATTCAAATTACGATTTCAGACATTCTTCGCCAGAATTCCAAACTGACAAACGAGGTGGCAGAACTGCGGAATGCATTCCATCAGCAGAAGACCGAATTAACCGCAGTCAAGACTACGCTAGCTAAAGCGATGAAACAACAGGATGACTTGGAAACGGAGCTGGTGGCCGCTAGGAAAAAAATTAGCGACCAAGAAGAGGAGATTGTGGAACTCTTTGATCTTCAGGACGAATTGGAACAGTACACAAGGAAAATTCGCTGGAAATCCATGGAATCCCTGAATCTGCTTACATTTCAACGGAGGAGGTTGTCTTAAAGCTAGCAGGGGCCGTAAACGTCGATGTTAACGCCGAGGATATTGAAATCTCACACAAACTCAACAGAAAAGGAGTGAAGCCAATTATTGTAAAATTCCAGAATCACAAGGTGAAGTCACGCTTATACAAAGCAAGAACCAAACTGAAAAATGTCTGGCTTTGTTAATAGAAATAAGTGCTTTAGTTTACAAACAAAATACATGTACCATTGATTGGTTACTGAATATAAATCACAAAGCCTGTGTCAGTGCTAGTTGTTACATGGAAAATCTCATTCATTTGCTGCTTGACTGTGGCTTCTCAGAGCCTTAAGTTCAGACTCATCTCCAGTGCTATAACAAAAACCGCTCTTATATTTAACATCTATTGTATGGTGACTATTTGAAGATGGCCCTTAGGGATCCATTCCGATAAATCAACAGGTGTTCTTGTTAGGAGGGGATGATAACAGAATAATCTGTATGGTACTAAAGAGAATTGCCCTGTTGTATGGCACACTTTCAGGGGTTTCATTGCCATTTTCTTCAGGAGGGTAATTGGTTTTCACAGCAGGCAAAACTAATCTAAAATTCTTTATAAGAAAAGCTTTCCATTAGGTGGGCAAAATTGTCTTCACATCCAGTCAATTCGACTGGTGTCAGGTCCTTAATGAACCCTGTGCACTTTACAAAGTATCAAATTCTGCATAACTTGTTTAAATATTCCTGAATATAGATAGAGTCATTGGCACCATTTTTTTGTCTTCAATTTCTGATTTTGTTAAAAATAATTCAGTGAAATTGATATCTTTACAGTGACTTTGTTACCTCTGTGTCCTGTGTCCCTGGCACATAAAAATCCCCAAGGATGCAAAATAATTCACGGCACACACCCTGTAGGAAGCAAAGAATGATTGTTCGATCGATCGATCGATCG
>JAHPZR010051917.1:22500-45587 GCA_019787425.1 Platygyra sinensis | reverse complement strand
ACTGAAACCGGGGCCCACCCAGACAATGAAAACCAGTCAGATGGCAGAACTGAAACAATAGATTCCAACATTTTTAAATCCAGCCAATCAAATGTTCGGTACAAAACAATGAAATCCCAACTTGTTCTTTGTGATGCTTACGCGACTGCGGTGTCGCTTATCAATAAATTGTCATGTTCAAACCGTTAGCACTTTCGCGTGCTTGAATTTTATTGCATCAGGAGCCCATGATTGAATGCTACAATTTTTTAAGGGGCAGTTGGTTGGTTTAGAAAATATATGAAAAGAAAAGCTGCGTAAGAATGTCAGTGGTCAATATAATATACCGCCAGAGTGTGTGGTGCAGGGCTTGAATATTGTCGCGACTGTTTCAAAGAAACCATTGAAATGGTCTCTGAGAAGGGAAGGTTTCAATGGCGCCGTCGTTTGCTTTTGCTGAGTAATTTTACACTCTGAGGCTTTGATAGTACAACGCAGAAAGAATTTTCGATGAAGATGTTATTTCAATACAGTGATAACCCAGAAAGGAAGCTCAAACTCCGAATTGTACAGCTGCTGAGACAGTGAACGCAATCGTTTTTCCGAGAACTGCGTGGTGAATTTCACGGTAATGACAACCGAAAGCTGTGTATAAATAGAAACACGCACAGTCAACAGGAGCGAAACAAAAAACCGCAAAGAAGAATTTTTTTGGCCGTACGTTCGCAGTTGAAAACAGTCGATGTAATGAACTTACCATCGTTAAATGTACAATCTAAAGTAAAGTAACATAACAAAGTTTTCTAACGATTTGACAATTTGCAGCGCAGACCCCGTCACGGTCGAGAGCATCACTACGAACAAGTTGAGATTTTATTGTTTTGTACCGGGCGTTTTGATTGGCCAGATTTGAAAATGAAGCATTTGATTGGCTGGATTTGAAAATGTTTGAATCTATTGTTTCGGTTCTGCCATCTGATTGGTTTTCATTGTCTGGGCGGCCCCGGTTTCAGTAAATGCACTGTAAAACATATTTTAAAACGCTGCAACACAATCGTAGCCGAAATCTATAGAACATACGTATTTTGTGACAAATTTCTACGGCGTAGGGGACGAAGGAGAAGTTTTCTTGCGTCAAAATGGTGGACGAAGTTGTTGTTGACTGGTTCACATGAAGTCGTTTCTCGAAAAGTACGGAACGGATTAACGCGAAAAACCTCTCGTTATAAATTTTTTTAAAGCCCAGGACAGCTAAAATATTTGTTTACGTTTGTTAGAACTTTTTCGCTCCGTAAATCCCGGTGCAAAGTTTTGCGTGTTAAATTTTGTAAGTGAAAGTGTCGTACGAGTCATAGCGTAGGCCTGAACGTTCGGTGACACCTGCTTTTCTTTTCAGAAACAGATTTAATTTACAACAGTATCTCGACATTGTCCAAAAATGAACAAAAAATCAATGTGGGAAGTTGAAAAAAGTTCAAGATTTCTGTCTATGGGACATGGAATCCTGCTATCTTACGCGGGCTGCAAGGCGCGTGAAACAATGGTCGCTAAATGCGAACTTGTTTTTTAAGGAATTTCATCAGTTGACTAAATTCGCTTAACGTGCCGTTTTTGAAATAAAAGCGCTTAAAGCTAAAATTAAGGGTGTTTTTAGCAGGTCATAGTGTTGCTATGGTAACCTATTGTGTCACGAAAATAATACCAATGTGTTCACCAATGGTTGGGTAGTCTTTTGATACCATGATTGTAGCATCAATTGATAAACAGTGGTTATAATGACACATCAAAATCTAAGTCTTTGAATGTGGTGGAAACTGTTTTGAGCCACCTTAATAGGTCCATTTAAACCATACTTGGCAGAGAACACTTCTCCAGTCAAAGCTCTAATTGCAATATTTTGGGACTTGCAGCCACTGTGGTCTTTTTCTCTAACGAAGCTTGGTGGGGTTACCAATCTCTCCATACAATCTCTCTTTTTTTCTTGATTGCTTTCAAATGAGAGGTGGGGTACCTCACCTAGGCGGGTTGCCCGGCCAGCCGTGCAGGGTAACCCGCTTATGTGGGATAAGTTTTCTCCATGTGAATGCTGAGGTTGGGGTGGGGTGATGTTTAGCTAGGCATTTATCCATTAGAAAACCAATTGAAAGGCTGACCGGACGGCTAAAAATGTTAAATTTAATGCCCAATATTTCGGTTAGACAGGACTAACCTTCCTCAGGGGCTACACTAAACGGAAAGGATTTTGAGCAGGGCCTGTCGGCGATGTACACATAGATACGCCGATGTTTAGTTTAGCGACTGATTTCTTCGATGAATTTGGCCTTGAAAGGCTCACTGAGCCCGAAAAGCCCTTGAATGAAATGAGCAGTGACTGTAAATAACAGCTCGACAAAGAACGAGCTCTTATTTTTAAGAAAGGTTATGACCGAGTAAAAGAAACAATCTGGAAGCATTTGGAAACCTCACCCCAGCGTCCCGGGGTTATAAATATTGCATGTGAAGGCTAGCTTTCTTTTACCACAGGTAGGTGGGGTACCTCACCTACCTGGGGTCTCCAACCTCCATGTGAACAGGCCCTTACTCCGATTTAGGTGTTCTTCCTGGCATGTTCTGTCCAAAACAAAGTCGGTGACCCCCCCAATTTTTTTACATTTCTAGCCTGCGTAGCAAGCGTTTCCGTGGGGTTCAGGGGCAAAGAATTACCCCCTCTTTCTTATTTTGGCTCTCGCCCCAATTTCGCGCGGGCCAAATACCGTTCCTTGGTCTTTCTTTGCTCCCCAACCCCACGGAAACGCTTGCTACGCAGGCTATTACATTTCTGACATCACTCACTCATCTTTCAATGGTAAAATTTTCAGAAAAAATCAATGTTAGAAAAATCTCGCGTGAACGTCCTTAAGGTGATCTTTTTAAAATATTTGTCAGATTTGTTATTAAAAAATTGCAAATTAAAAATGATGCTTTGACTCTGTAGTCTGTAAGGTTTGTAACACCTATCATAGTTTTTTGAGGTATACATATTTGTAATTGATCTAAGCTGTCGGGATTTTTGATGACACTTTGTTGTGTTTGTAATAACTTGTCAAACGGGACAAGTACACATTATAATAATGGTGATATCAGCTCTATGCATAATACTGAGTTCTGAATTCGATGGTTCAGCCATCGTGACTGAGGGGAACTGAACATCAAGAATCACAAGGAGTAGCTAAAAATGAAGCGCTCCAGTTATGTCAGTTATGTAAACCATATACGCCAAATATTTTTTAACACTCTAAATTAATACGGTTCTGTTTAATTTTTGGGCGGGCAAACAAGTTTAGGAAATTACTTTGTTGGTGCGCGAATACATGTACACTGGTAAATAATATCTCTATTAGTATTGAATTTGATCCTAGCTAGAGAACCATGATCCATTTTATATTAACATGCTAAGCAAAGTTCTTTTAGACCTAATTTAAAGGTTACTGCGCGGTTAAATTTTTTGTGCATATCAGAAGTGTGAAATTTTCAGGGCAAGATAGAACCCTGATTGACAAATCCATGGAAAAGAATAGTTTGGTGATTCAGATGACTTACTCAATTTTTTATCAGAAAAATATTTTGTTTGGTTTTATTTCTTTTCATAGTTTCCTGGTTCATTCCTGGATTTCGTAACAACAGCTGTAACATCTGAACTCGAAATTACTGGATAACTGTTCATTCCATTTGAATGACTTGCAGGTCCTTACACTTCAAAAAAATGGGACATTTTGTGACAGATCCGTTTTGATTAATTACAATTTGAGACAGATGGTATTAAACATGTTTCAAGTGCGATTTTAATTATAGAAAAATGGGCGACACTATGCCACCGGTATTACAAAACGTGACGTTATAATAATTCCCGACAGTACGTACGGTATACGCACGTAAAAGCTCTTATTCTTCGGCCATAAACAGAACTGTCAGAACTGATACACAAACTGCAGTTACAAACATGACAAAACAACGCATGTGCATGTTGTAAAAACACTTTGATTAATGACTTAACGTTCCGTATGCCTCAACATACATCCTCAGAAGTGAAGGTTGGATATGCGTTGTTTTGTCACGTTTGTAACCGCAGTTTATATGTTATTTTTGTGTATGCGGACGTGTTGTGTGGAAAAGAAGTGGGGCTTGGAACCATCAACAACATGAACAAATCCTACCTGGGTCTCTGAGGTAAAGATCCGACAAAAAGAAGACCTCGATCTGTTGCCATCCTTCGCAGCGGCTAACGTTATAGACAATGGTCAGTGAGTAAGTCATTCAGACTTGGTCAGGGGCGTGGCTCGGATTTTTTTAAGGGGGGGCGGAGGGGTCACACTTTGTCAAAGTGAGGGTACTTGCCAGATTGCCACGTCCTTTTCGCTACCTATTGTAGGTTGTTTTCTTTAAAAAAAGGCTTTCAAAAGGGGGTGTGTCGGACGGGAATAACGCGGAGACGTCGTGACGTCATTTTAGGCTCGGTTTTATAATTACGCTACACAGAATAAGAAAGAATACAAAAAGATACATGTTTACCGATTTCGGACAAATTCGAAGCAAAGGTATAAAAAGGTTAATTGAAAGGTTAACAATTTCTAACAAAAATGGTAAAAACGATATAATGCAGGGTCTAAGAAAGTAACATACAACGAAGAGTACTCGGTTTGTATAATTGAAAGAACCCTTAAACAGTACGAGGTCGACAGGTCGAGAACAACATGTTCAGTATGTTAGCTCTTCTCTGCGACATATTGAGACGGAACTTAACTCACGAAAACGAACTACAATATAGATATTTTGTCCACAATAACTGAAATATATGTGTAAATATCATAAAGCCTAACATAAAACATGCTAAGTAGTTATTGATACTCACCAAGCCATGTGCCGCGCACGCTATTCTTGTGAACAATAAAATTCCGGGGTATCCAATCGATGGAAATCGATGATCAGAAAACCAATCGATCAATCGATAAAATCGATGATCAATCAATAACACACAAAAATCGTTCACCGCTTGGCACAGGACCTCGAAACAGACGTCACGCACGCTACCTGTCCGATCATCCGGCATTTTTAGAAAGCCCTGGGGACGAAATTGATAAAACAATTCCGACCCAGTCTTCTCAGCGCAAAGATACTCGAATTACCCAGTTGCCCGTCACTGCCTTTCCGTGTCATAATGTCTATGCAAGACGTCCGCGTAGAGGCTTTACTGAATATAAGGTGCATCGTCAAAGGCTATCATCTTTGCCGTTTTGGGGTGAACGTCGGTGAAGTGTTCACTGCAAACAAGAAGAGGGGAGAACGCGGAAACACATTTAAAGTTGTGAACCACCGTCGACAACTCGGCCACCTACAGTCCGAGCTTGTGGATCCTCTTTGGCCACCACATGTAGATATTTCAGCGTTAGTGAATTTTTTGTTTTGTGAAAGCACGATGCAACCACTTTCCGTTTTTTGGAGTCTATAGGTTGGCCCATGGCCGGATTCCTGTGGACGGGGTGTTAACGTTAAAGAGAAAGAAGAGAGTATTGTTCTCCTCTTGACATTAAAATGAAAACTATTACTTTTTGAAAAGCTGTGTTCTTTTTTTATGCGTCAATTCCGTTTCCTTCAATCTACAACCAATCGATACAAATCGATATCAATTTATCTATCGATTGGTATCAGAATCTTCGCCATCGATTGGTAATCGATTATCAAGATCAATCGATTAATTGATATCGATTGGTATCGACTGATATCGATTGCCATCGATCATCGATTCCATCGATTGGATACCCCGGGTGAAATCGATCAAGGGGCAATAGCTTGATAAGCACGCAATGTTTCGTTACGAAAGCTTTAAGGGGGAACTTAACCTAAAAACACACCAGTTTTTAAACATTCTTTCGTGGCCAAGATTTAATTCCAAACCATAGCAAAGTAACATTTTTAGAATGCTTAAAGACCAAAAAATCATGGAAAAATAAGTTTGTTCCCTAGAACTGTAATTTGCCACCTGTTGCTCTATGCCAGGCCGGGCTTACTAAAGAAAATATAACTCCTGCAAGAACGGATCAACAGGAATCATTTTTACGGTTTTCAAAAGAAGACAAAAAGCTTACCGTGATAAGCGTAGAGATTTGGGAAAAGATATAAACACATGAAATGATGACCAGTTAAATATGATATAGAAAATCCAGCATACGTTTCAATGCATAACTTCGACAAAATGCAATGAATGGTAAAACTTCTATGTTCATCCTACAGAACTTACTCAGAACAACAAATCCTGAAAATTTCAGTTCAATTGGCCAAATCCTTCTCAAAATATCTTTTCTCAACGGCAAAAATAACTCGTTTTGAGAAAACGAGGTTTAAACTTATGGCAACAGAAATTGTCAGAATAAAACTTTGTTATGTAAACATTCGAATTTTGTGAAAAACCAAACCTCGATTTTTTTCAGAATTTTAGGTTGTCCCACCTTAAAAGAGCAGAAAATGTTCGTTTGTTCCCGGGACCCCCCCGCCTATCTACTCCCCTTCTTATTGCCCAAATTCCCAGTCTTTCCCCGATGTCAGATTAGGCACTGAATCTCCGCCTCTGAGTACGTGCCAAAATTCAAGATTTTTCTACGGTTTTACAAGGTTAAGGGACTGTGCAATAATTATCAGGGAGTGGGGTGGGGGGGGGGGGGGTAGGGGGCACAATGTAAACTCGCAGTCTTAGGGAGGGGGGTAACATGTAGTTTCTGGGAAGGTGGCGGGGGGGGGGGGGTAACTGAAAACGCGTACGGACCTCAAGATTCAAATACCAAACACATTTCACTGAAAGTTGTACTTAATACTTTCCGGACTGATTTATATGAATAAGACATGGCTTACGAAATATCACATCAAAAATAAAATGGAACAAGCAGTTATTGCCAATTAAAATCATAACTTGATAAGATTATCAAAATGACGCATGTTTATGTTGGTTAAGAGGTTGATGATAAAACCTCTTCAACTCACTCTTTAGCTTCTCCAATGAAGCATTTAGAGTTTAACAGGTCTCAGTAAAAAAGCTTTATCAGTGCGACGGAGGTAAACAAACCAAGAACATCTAGATCGACATTATCGATCTGTGGCACTCCATACTTCTCTGGCTCGTATTTACCATCAACTGGTGTCCCCCCGGTGAAAGAAAAATAACAGAAGCTCTATATTCTTTCGACTTTCCACTGCCAAAGATCTCCTTTTTCTTGCCTTCCTTTTGTCTTCCTTTTTTCTCCTGGATTTTGATACGTTGGTTTTGGAACCAACAGAATAGATAGTATTTCATTTTTGTCTAAAAGAAACACTCTGCCAAACATTGATTGACCATGTCAACTCGCTGACGAAGCAAAAATTAAGATTGTACTTGAGGCAACACAATTTACAGGTCAGTGGTAGGAAAGCAACGCTAGTAGCGCGTTCTACGTTACGTTCCGGATGCTCAACAAATACTGGAACAATGACGCAACTAGTGACTCTGAGATGCAATCATGTGACTCAGAAGATCCAGCATAGTGAGTAGACGACTGAGAAGACGATACGCAATCAGACTCTTTAGAAATGAGTGACTATACTAATTGCAAGGGACCGCATACGATAAACGCTGCCAGCAAAGGATCTCAGTACAAAAGATCGATCTGATCAGCCAAAAAATTATGTATAAAGGCAAAAGACTGTAAGGCTGATACTACGGAAAAAACGTTTCGAGACACCAACATGACCAGAAGCGATAAAGCAGGATCACAACTGTGGACAGCTGTTTCGCTCTTGTTGGAGCTCGTCAGCATAGTGTAGCGAAGATATGTAACAGCCAGCCAAAAATTGCAAAAAGACCCGTTCACTATATCAAGTTCCGCACTTTGAACTCACTTGCGCTCCGAAACACGCGTTGTCACATCACGGAACTTGATATAGTGAACGGGACTTTTTGCAAGTTATGAAATGGGCGACTTTATCGAACAAGTTAAGAGGTACTCTTTGTCCCAGACACTAATGTCGAATGCGTTACAGCACAAAGCAAGTAAAGGATTCAGTTTGTAGGTGGTGGTTGGGGGAGGGGGGTGCGTCATAATTTTTGGGAGATTTGGAGGGGGTCAGAGCTAATTTGCCTTTTTTGAGAGGGGGGTATAGTGTAATATTTCTCCTTGCGAAGCTTATTTTTCGGCCCCCTCCTGATAATTATTGCACAGTCCCTAAGTAGTCCAGTCCCTGAACTCTTTCCTTCCAGCTCAGGGGCGGATCCAGGATTTTTCTTAGGAAGGGGTGCACCTCTAACCTGAAGAAATGACGTCACTGACCGGTGAGGTAAGCAAATTTTAAAAGCGAATTCGAAGAAGGCTTCATCTGCACCCGCCCCCTAGATCCGTCCCTGCAGCTCCACTCTCTTTCCTGACATTAGGGTGGCATGTTTCAGGGCTACAGCTTGGCTCCGCGCGAGGGATTTACTTTGAATACTCCGATTTTCCTCCAACATTTCCAAGTACCAATTCACCCTGGAGAGAGGAACATTACGAAAACCAGCTGTGGCTGATTTTGCTCCCTAAACACTTTAATTTATTTTAGGAAGAAGCCTTGTTTGCTCGCTGGCGCTATACTTTGCATACAGGTGGCTCCAACCTAAGTGGCCATCGCGGGCTGATCCGGGCTAATTGGGGGACTGGCACTACTTTACAGCTGGTAACCGCTGATTGGTCAAGCGCAAAAACGTGGCCCTTGATTCCAACATGGAGGTCGAACTCAGGGAAGCGTCTGGCTCGAAAGACAGGAAAATCAACAGTGCAGAGGGAAAAACACAGACGATAGGCTGGCAGTCTTTGCTCACTTTCACCATCCTTTCTTTGGCATGGCTGGTGGGTTTCGCAAGCCGTCTTTTCGCTGTGATACGGTTTGAGAGCATCATCCACGAGTTCGACCCTTGGTAAGAGATATGCCAATCGGCTCTTTTTATATTACGACCTTTTTCGTCCTCTCGTTGAATGAGGTCCTTTAAAATGAATTTTTCTCCTGCAGTAAACTTACTTTGAAATCGCAAAAGAATCGCGCTTTGTCAAGGTTTACCTAGCTGGTCGCATGTTTTTAAATATTTGACATTTTAAAAAGCTTCAAACTTCATTTCTTAATTTTCTGCATTTGAGCTTTACATAAAAGAAAAATACATGCTATATTCTCTAAAACATGGGGCTTACGCCACACTATTTTTCTAGCCTGGAATGATTTTTTTTTTTTATTTTCGCTTTCGTCGTCAACATTTGGCTAGTTTCAGGAACTCGCCTAAATTTCAGTTGAAGTCGTTTTAAATTTAGATCAGAGAAGTGCAGACGGTTACAATATTCTTTCAGTGCAGCTGTTGTCAGTGTTGTCTTGGACACGACTATTGGGAAGGGTTAGTTTGTTAATTAGGCGCCGGGAATTTAGGAACGTTTTGCGATATCGCGACCGTTGCTGCCGGCTTTGCTTGTCGCAAAATTCAGGAGATCGCAGTTTATACAAACAAACGGGAACTACAGTACATGGACTAAATTGAAAGACAGGTACACCGTTGTCTTTTTAAAAACCTAGAGCAAAGTTTATGCAGGTATTATCAAGAATGCAATAGAAATCAGGAGACTTGTACCATTTATATTTTTTTTAGCACTGAACAAGTCTTCGCCTTGATTTACATTTTTTTAAAGGTAGTAAGTAAATGTACATGGGTTATGTGCTTCTGTGACAAGTGTTGGCGTATAATCGCCTCATCTTCTTCTATCTCCCGGCACTGACTTATGGTGATAACTGAGAATAATCAATTGGAAGAGCCATAACTTTTATAAATCATTTTTTTGCAGGAGTACATGAGACTTTTTAAAGATAATTTTGAATTATGTTTGAAAGATAATATCACAAAAAGTGTATTTATTCAGCCGTTGTTAAAAAGGGTTAAGGTCAGTTCCTTCCATTTTCAACTGCTCATTTAGTATACTAAAGTATACTATATTTTTAAATGGTAGTTTCTAAATTTAACTTTTATCATAGAATTTAGCCAGGCTTCAGCAGATGTTCAAGTGGTTGTTGTTGTGGTTTTCTCTGTGATCTGATAGAGATGCAGATGTTGAAACTAGAAGAATATCATAGCCATAAAGAGCACTTAGGCCTGATCATTAATTATTATGGTGTGTTTCTAGTATCATCAATTTTTTGAACTTTTATTTTGCCAAAGTCTATCTTGCCATCATTGAAACAAAAGTTTGACAATTTATTTTTGCAGGCAATAGTCTGTCATGATCTGTTGACATGCCAGCGAATTGAGGAATAAAATGTAATATTCTGGCCGGGAGGATGTTGTGTCCTACATATATACTAATGATATTATTATCATTTTTGTAGCTGAAAAAAAGGTTATTTTTGTCAGTTTGGCCAGGGTAGAGGCATTCCATATTTTATCAGCCCCTTTCAGTATTGGCACAATAAGTCAAATTGAAGTCCCTGAGAAAAAAGATCAAATTGGCAACACAGTGTTCCCCACAGAAATAACCTGACTTGTCTTTGTCCTCAACAGAAAAAGCGATTTTTTCTTCCAAACATCCTGAGGAATTACAAAATATCAAACTATGCCAACAGATGCAGCTCCTCAGAAATAACCTTTATTTTGTAGACCCCATGGGGTTTCATAAGGGGCAGGAACCAGGAAAATTGACCAGCTGAGAGGAAGATTTAGCCTTCCTAATTTGACTATCTACTGGAAAATTTTTGTAGTAAAGAAGTTCATTTCAAAACGTGTGGTACACCTATGAAAACCAGTTGCTCTCAGGCTGAAAACAATACTGTTAATATGGAACCCTTAAGGCCCTGCAGAAAATCTTTTATTAAGTGATTACAGTAGTGAAGTATATGTATGTGTAGCTCAGACAGACACAGTTTGAAACAGTGGACGTGAAAAAGCCTGTTAAGAAGATCCTAGCTTGCATAAGACTTTGAAAAAGTAATTTCATGTGTGACACCTGGTTGAAGCTGGATGTCATAAATTGTCAAATAAGAGATGGCTACTACGTAAGGAAGTTCGCGCTAATTGTTTTTGTGCATCCTTATTGCGCACGCAAATTCACGTGCCATGTCATGCATGAGAGCATGTGGTAGTTAATAAAATGAAATGAACAATGATTGGGCAGATCGCCATTGCTCTAAGATTGCCTGTATATATAAGGATCTTGGATGTTCGGTGATCCCTATTTTTCTTTTGATGGATCATTTTGTCTACCAATTTTCTATGTTTCGTGAAAGAATGAAAAAAATCTGTTGGCTAGAAGTTGATTTTTTTTGCAAAATGCACCAGTAAATTCAGTTCTTTTTAGCTCTTTGGTTATCTGTGGGACAGATTTCAAATGCCTCTTGAATGGTTAAGTTTTGTAAAAACGTGGTTAACATTTGGAATTATTTGTGTAACAGACCCACTTCTACAAAATTTGACTAAGATTGTTTGACTCCGTTGACTCACCGTCAATATTTTTAGCTATAAACCCCTGTAGACCATGTTGAATTACGTGCACGGATATAAAATCAGGGTCGTTTTCCACAAGCGTTATCTCTTACAGTGTAAATGAAGTCAGTGACCCCAATTTGTTTGCATTTTTGACACAAGTAACTTATTATTGGACTGCAGTAAAAATTTTAAAAAACCTTCAAGACTAGAAAATTTTTGCACGAACGTCCTTAAATGGAGTGACTTTTGTTGACTTCAAACAAGATACTATTCTAATATTTACTTACAAAAATTGTATTAACATGTATTTGTAGTTTACATTAATAGCAGCCCCTCCAATAAATTGCTGGAAAGGCATTGTCATGTGATGCTAGAAAATTGGTGCGGATTTCTCTCTTTGGTATCCAGTATCTCTACAACCTCAGAGCAGCTAGCTTGACTTGTCATTTGTTCCTTTACAGGTTCAACTATCGCTCCACCCATCATCTTGTCTCTCATGGCTTTTACAATTTTTTGAACTGGTTTGATGAGAGAGCATGGTATCCGCTGGGCAGGATTGTTGGAGGAACTGTAAGTCATGTCGTCTTTTTATTCTGCTTAGTAATACCCTTCTATTTATTTAAAGTTTCATGCAGTTGAACTCGGAAAGAAAAAAGAAAAAGAGAGAACAAACAAAATAAACAAGAAAGTGCAATCTATGATTATGGCTTGCAAACGATCTGCATGTAGGCTTCTTTCCATTCGAACATTTGCTCCCATTTCAAAAGTTAGAGAATCGATACATGTACATGTACATGTATATTTGGTCAAATCAGAAACATCCCTAATGATCTAACTAGTAGAAGAAGCCCTAAAACTTTATACTGGTACTAGAATGTTGCTGGTTGCTGAGAAGGATGGGCAGAAAAACAAATGCATGGATCACTGCTAGACATCTGCCATAAAGTTATCTTGATTATGAAATGAAAGAAAGTTCATTGTTGAAATTTTGTCAATGTATACTCAAGCAAATGTGTGGTACATGTACATCTTCTTGGTAATTTGTCTGATTGGTTGATTATTTGCAGTATCTAGCTATTTCTGCATTTTTTTGGCAGGTTTATCCAGGTTTGATGTTGACTTCAGCATCAGTTCACTGGATTCTAAACACACTCAACATCACAGTGCACATCAGAGATGTGTGTGTTTTTCTGGCACCCATGTTCAGGTCAGTTGCATTAAGTGATCTCACTGATTACAACTACCTCAACATTCTTGAATCTGATTGGTTCTAATTAAGCCCTGTTTTTAGAATTGATTGGGTAGTTTGTGTTATTCCTTTGTTATTGGACAATTGGGTGTTGTGTTTATTTAATTAGACACAATGCATCATTGGCAGACTTTAATTTATGCCCAGCAGTTGTCTTTGAATGGATCCCTCTCTCATGGAATTCAAAGACAATTATTATAAACTTCATTTACTTTTCTTCGTCAACTGTACTAACCTTTTCTCTTGTCATCTGATTACATGTAGGTCTTTAATCATACTCCTGATTAAAGAAATAAGTCTTCTATTTCATGGACATTCGGACTCCACTCAGTTTTACTATCCATTACTTATCAGGAGGACATACATGTACTTCAGCTTCAGAAATTTCAACAGCTGTTTTTTTTCTGTCAATTGAAGTTAACTTTGTTTACACAAAAGGAATCACATTCTCTTAATGAGCCTATTTTATACGTACATGTTGTATCTGTATACAGTAACAGTGAATGTGTGTCGGTTTTGACTACAGTACATTGTATTTAGTATAATGTCTGCTAGAAGTGAGTGTTTTTTTTGCTGTTTTACTTTCTCAGTGGTCTCACAGCTATAGCAACATACTTGCTGACCAAGGAACTGTGGAACGATCGTGCTGGCTTGTTTGCAGCTTGTTTTATAGCAATTGGTTAGTAACAAGATTCTGAGGCACAAGTCAATGTTAAGTCGCACATCTCATTATTTTATACAATCCACTGATATGATAATACCTGCTGTATTCTATACTGTTGTGGCAGGGACACCTGCCTAATGATTACAGCACAGTATTCCAGATCGTGTCCAGGTTCCAGCTCTTTCCACGGCACTTGCATTGTGGTTGTCCCCACCCAGGGGTATACAGTGTAAATGGAGTCCAGTAGAGTTAGTGCTAGGAAGTACTCACAGGGATTGACTAGTATCTGTGAAAGGGGTAGCAGAAATATTCCTAATCACTAGTATTGCCAAAACTTGTCCCTATAATAAAAACTCTTTGTCACAATGCAGACTTGCTGTACACATATACGTTACTGATTGATTGTGACTGTCATTGGTTCCTCTTACAGTTCCCGGGTACATATCTCGGTCAGTGGCTGGATCATATGACAATGAAGGAATAGCCATCTTTGCATTGCAGTTTACTTATTTCCTATGGGTAGGTAGTAATGTATAGTTTTATTAAGAGTTTGATGGCAGTAAACATATGCAATTTACAGTACCGTTCAAATGTAAGTTGACAGTCTCGACTTGAAACTCGATCCTCGATACTCTATGCTTTCGAGAATCGAGAATCGAGTTTCGAGACGCTCGAAGAATTTTTCGAGAAAACTGTTTATCTCTCGAATATGTAACAATAGAATAAATCAATACCGAGCATCGTACGGCTTCCTTTATTCGTGCAACATATTAACGTCCAAATCGTTAGTCTGGAGTTGAAGTCAGTTGAATCACAATCATAATTAAAGCATTCGTTGCGTAGAAAAAACAACACGCATAAGAGTCAACTAAATAAGAATGTCTGCCAGCGCGAAATGATATTTCTAGCTCTTTCCGATTCCAGCGAGCTCAAATTTCAACTTGCTTGCCGTATGCAAATTCACCATGTTTTATTGCGGTTGAACGAACTAGCAAATGTCAAATAACATACAAAGGATTTTCAAGCCAAATATCGTATTTAAAAAAATACTTAACAGTGCATGTAACTTAAACATCGCCTGCGTTAGCGAACGGGCTTTTCGGCTGTTTGACAGCTGCCGCCCGAGTGATTGTATGATGTTTGCATAACGTTCAAAACAACTCCAGTCAGGGCCACGCTTTTTCATGATTTCCGCCGATTGCGTTCGTGTGCGACTCGATCAAACTGTGAACTTGCTTGATTCCCGTATATTCGGAGAAAATTACTCAGCAAAGTCTGCTTATCGAGTAGATATCTGTGGCTCCTTTGCCGCACTGCGATACGTGTCACTGATCGAGTTGTTTTACATTGTATTGCCACTCTCGGACTCTGGACTCCGGGACATAATAAATGCACACTCTCAAGCCATGTAAAACTCGCCAACCCAGCGTCGAATTTAGAACTGATCAACAAAGTTACTCTGAAGCGGATGAAAATAACTATGAACCGTGTACTAACCAATTGCCAAACTGTAGACAAACAAATGGCAGTGGAGTCACTTACCGATTTGACTCTCGATTATTAAATTTATGATAGATAGAAACTTGAGGCGAAATGCATACCGTAAATATAAAAGTGTAGTAAAATCCTGACTCCTTTTACATTTCCAAAGGTAAATAAATCATCCCATCCCTGTTGGAAGAAAACGGTTCTCATTAAGACTTATACAGTATATCAAATTTCAACGAATATCTGCGGGTTGGCAAAACGCCCAGACGTAAAACTTGGAGAAGTGTCTTGTTTCTTTGTATCCAATAAGATCACAACTTCTTGACTTTACCCACTGAATGGTTTTCGATTTATTTTTTTATTTCGTGACAGTGAAAACGATCTATTCTCAATTTTGCGACGAGTTAAAATATACTTCAACACCATCGGCTATTGAAACCTTACGGCAAAGTTCCCCACTGAGCAACTCCCTAACTTAATTTTCATAGCCTCCCATAGAAAAACGTCCTCCCCTGCCCTCCCGTTCGATTGTAAGTAATCCTCCCCGCTCTGAGACTGGTTGCCCTCATTGCAGGATGAATTGAAGGGTTCGAGTTCCCTTTCCAACGATAAATCTCGAATCCCACTACCCACAGAAAAATCAAACCCTGAACCCAAAGATAAATCCGGAGTAGACTCCACATATATTCCATCCTGTCCCCTATACGCTGGAGTGTTGTCCTGTTGACTAATCCCATCCTGTCCCCTACCCGCTGGAGTGCTCTCTTGTTGCCCGATCCCACTCTGTCCCCTACCCGCTGGAGTGCTCTCTTGTTGACCGATCCCACCTTGTCCCCTACTCGCTGGAGTGCTCTCTTGTTGACCGATCCCACCCTGTCCCTTACCGCTAAAAAACCTATCCCGGCTGAACCCTTAGTCCTCGCAATTTGTGCTACATCCTGCGAAATTTGTTGTATGTTACTTGAAACTTGTGTAAGGTCCCTCGAATTTTGTGCCACGTCCCCCATTAACTTTGAAATAAGCGAGAATAATGAGGTAACAAATGCAAGAAAATTCAAGCTACACTTACCAATGAGAGCCAAAATTTCAGCTGGTACTTTTTTCCCTGCCCAGTTAACGGTGACCATTGTCCCTTCGTCTATGTTAACGTCTTTTTCGACAATAACACGAGTTGGCGCTATGCTGGTTTTACGTTCCTCGGGGAAGTAAAACAAGGCTTTCATGGGCGGCTTAGCGGTTTCCTTGCATAACTGTCTGATAGACATGATTTTAACCTGCGATCAGGCGTCCCTTATATTTTTTGTCGCGGCGGGAAGGTACGCCTGATACAATTACTTGACTATTTGTCTGCCGCCCCCTAATTAAAATATTTGTCAGCGCGAATGTCGGCGATGCCATCTCCGGATAACCAAGCAGAATTACCGGAAGTCTTGCGTGTTATCGACAGATCGGATCGAAATCCACCAATCACAGCCGTTAGTGTGACCTTCAGACCTTCTTTAAGTCATGCTAGTGGGCTGTGATTGGTGGATTTCGATCCGATCTGTCGATAACATGTATGATTGACGGAAATTTTGGAAACATTTCCGTGGGTGTTTTGTTTTCGAAAGTCGCGTATAAACGAAAACGGTGGTAATACATATATAGCGCTCTTGCCTAATCCCGTCGGTAGCACCGCCTAAACATCTCTCCCATGGCATGCGATTCTATGATCATTGAGAGTTTTGTGAACAAAACTCTGAAGAGGAACATTTAAAGCTGACAAAAACTTGCTCTCTTCGCTCGCCTCATCAGACGTCATGATGGTATTCATCAGCTCGCGGGATTTTTTTTACCAGAAATCACACCGCCACAAAGGCAACCAATCATGGCTCAGTTCTAAGTACCTTTTTGTTTCTTGACCAATCAGAGAAAAGTCCAGATTCTGGACTAGCAACAGACAAATAGTCAAGTAATTGTATCAGGCGTACCTTCTCGCCGCGACAAAAAATGTAAGGGACGCCTTGATAGCAGGTTAACATGATTTGTGAATTAAGCACACGGATAAAACTGATGTTTGCCTCTTTACGATAAAGAAGTGTTTATAAGCATATTGTAATTGAGTCCTTTTATATGTGCACCGAAGATGGGGTGGATCGAAATTCCCGAACTGTTATTGGATAAATCAACTGTCATTGTTTTTCATAACTTAGCATTTGAATGCTATGTTAGTTTAAGTTTGCATCTGTAATTAGCGGATCCAAATTCCCGCCTTTTAACTGGAGAAAGTGATTTCCTTTGTAGTGCAAATTTTCGCTAGCCGAAGTATTGCATTTCAGTTTAGACTTCTATCAAGTTACACGCTCCTAACGCTACTATGGGTTTTTTAACACATGACCAAAAAGCTAGAATCATTAGACTTCAATCAAACGGGAAAGGAGCGTCCGAAATTGTCAGAATTCTCACCGAAGACGACATCAAGATTAGCCCTTGGAGCATCATCAGATTCTTGAGGCGATACCAAGAGAGGCAGTAACTCGAGAATGCACCCAAATCCGGACGTCCATCTGAAGGTGTTACTATTGAACTTATGAACTTCATCGACACCGAAATGGAAAGAAATGATGAATTAACTTCGCCCGAGCTAACGAGAAGAATCCTTCAACACTTTGGATTACAATTTTCAAAGGAAAAAGTCGCGCGTCTTCGACGGAAGCTTGGTTGGGTACAAACAGGCACCAAATACTGCCAGCTTATTCGCGAGCCCAACAGAGTCAAACGGTTGGAGTTTAGCGAGAAGTGTCTTTGAGATAACGAACAGTTCGATAATGTAATATTTACGGACGAATGTTCAGTTCTGCTAGAGAATCACAGTAAGCTGAGTTTTCATCGCAAGTGGGAACAGCCGAAGTTGAAAGGGAAACCCAAACACCCAGTGAAAGTCCACGTTTGGGCGGGCATATCAAAGCAGGGGCCAACAGAATTGATGGTGTTCGAGGGCATCATGGACGTGCAATTTTATGTCTCCGAGATCCTCAGCAATGGGCTGCTACCATTTATCCGCAGAATCTTCCCTGACGGTCATCGATTCCAACAAGGCAATGACCCGAAGCATACAAGCCGTCTTGCCAGCAACTTCATGGAAGACAATGGGATCAACTGGTGGAAAACCCCTCCCGAGTCACCAGATCTTAACCCCATTGAAATGCTTTGGCACGAGCTAAAGCATTTCCTTCGAAACATTGTAAAGCCAAGAACAAAGGAAGAGCTAATCAGTGGAATAGAAAGATTTTGGAATGAGAGAGTGGATGCAGAAAAGTGTACGAAGTATATCGGCACTTGCACAAAGTCTTGCCGATAGTTGTCGAGCGGCAGGGGAAAGCTTCCGGAAACTAGTTTCCGGCTGCACTCCTCAGACACTGATAAAAACGGCTCCTTTAGGAGCCACCACTTCTAATAAAAGTCATGACCAATGCTTTGATACCCCATTTCCTATTCAAATAAGTTGGCTATGAACTCTTAAGATACCAAAAATGGGAAGAAAATTGAAACAGTCGCTTGAAGTCCCTATTTTAGCACATGAACTTTATGTTTTTACAGGGAATATTTAGCGTTCGGTCCACGTTGTAAAAATGATATCTGCGGTTATATTTTACCCAGATCATTCATTCAAACAGTAAATGCTCTTTGCTTGACGAAAGAAATGTTTTTCAGAGTTTCTATGGTGCGCCGCTCACGTTTCGGGATTTTTTACTTCAAGGAAAAGTTCTGTTTCGCACGCGTCGGCAAGTCACGCCACTTTCGAGATGTTTATTTCTAAAGCGTTCCGAAGATCTTGTCGAAAAAATTATATCTCGGGTTATCTTTGACACAAATCGTTCATTCAAACGATAAAATGCTCTTTCTTAAACCAAATAATTATTTATCAAAGTTTCTATGGCGCGCTGCTCACGTTTAGTTATTTTTTACTTTAAGGAAAAGTTCTGTGTTTCGCCACACATCGGCGAGATGTTTGTTCCGAAGACCTTGTGGGAAAAACATAACTTCTTTTTGGCCGCTTGCGCCACCTCTTGCTCGTGCATTATTTTTGGGCTGTACAGTAGTAGATGTCTGTATAGTTAGTTTTTTTATCATCTTTGCTAACCAGAATGTGTAGGCAAGGAAATAAAACAATATAACTTCTTAGCTCATTCACGTGGTCGGTGTTTTCCATCTGGGACTGCGGGCCAGTAAACGAAATGGACGTGACGGGGTTTATTTCTGATTCTACGTTTATGTAGGTGTATGTAGCATGAGCCAGAAGTCAGCGTCAAGAATCGAAAACTGACAACAAAAGTTACTCTGAAACCATAATCAACTAATGGATAAAAATAATCTGAATTGTAAGATTGAAACCGAGCGATAAAATTTACAACCAGACCTTCGACCACGTGTAAAACTCAAACGTAACCCGTTCGAGAGTTTCTAACTTCTATCGAACCGTAAAAACAAAACCCAGCGTCGAATTGAAAACTGGCTGGAAAAGTTACTCGGAAATCATTAGGTGTTGGATTAAAGATAGCTCTGAATCTAAAGAAATATGTAGAAAGTGTCAAAACAAACAACCGATCGATGAAGCTGCATGGTGATTTCCAGTCGCTTGCGCACTTCGAGAGTTACCGTTCTGATTTCTATTGGGCCATTCGTACAGTTGATTTAAACGAAACTCAGGGTTGTGTTCAGAACTGTTACTCTGAAATGAACCATAATTAACTCCGAATCGAAAGATACAAGTTCAACCGAGGGACAAAACAATCGATTTCAATAAGCCAACCAAGTTACAAATGTAGTGTCGCTTACCGCCTGTAGAGTCGCGACTCGAAAATTTCTGTCTCCAAAAGTGAACCAGCAAGATTTACATGCACATGTATATGGAAAATTAATCGAGCGTTACATTCTTTGTCTCCTCGACTCGAAACTCGAACTACTCGACTCGAAACTCGAACGACTCGACTCGAAACTCGATACTCGAAGTATTCGAGTTTCGAGGATCGAGGATCGTGTCGAGTCGTTCGAGTTTCGAGTGACTGTCAACTTACATTTGAACGGTACTGTAAGTTCCTAGAGGTGAACAATGGACAGATTATAGTATCTCTGGTCAGAGTTGTTTTCATCATCATCACGTGAAACAAATATGAAACACTATTAGATCTTTTTGTGTTTCACATTTGGCAATTTTTGTTTGTCATGAATCTCTGGAGTGAAAAATTCTTTTGAACGTTAGAAGTTTGGTAATTGGCTTGCTGTCTGTCTTACAGTGCAACTCTAAATGTGATTGTTTTGTTTTCTTCTTTCTCAACCTGTGTGTAATTCAGTGTATAGTTCTATTCTGGTACCTAACGATAATCCAGGCTGCCCAAAAAGGTGGTAAGAATTCTACTTGGAATGTAAGGTAACAGTGTAATTCACCATCCCAGAGGTCACATTCAGAAGACAATAATGAGACACATGGTTTGCTTACCTGTCCACCTTACAAGGGTTGGATTTGAAGTGACCCAAGTGGGTAAAATGAGTTCACTAATTCTTCAGCTATCTGCTGTGATAGCAGCCACTTTAAAAGTTTTAGATTTTTGACAACCAAGGAGAAGAGCTGTACCATGTGCCTCTGTCATCAGATGTACAGTATTTTGTATGTGCATTGTTTTATGTTTTGTTCAATTAATGCAGGTAAAGTCTGTCAAGACTGGTTCAGTGTTCTGGGCAGCATGTACAAGCTTATCTTATTTCTATATGGTTAGTATGTATTATCAATTGTTTGAATTGTTTGATAAAGATGTAAGATAGCTTTCTTTGTTTTCTACACAAATACTGAATTTGGGGTAATTGTGAAGAAGAGCTCCCGAAAAGACTTGTTGGCTGACTGTCGGTTGACTGTTGGCCAACAGATTAGCAACGGGTTACTAACACGCTACCGACAGCTAACCAACCGTCTAACCAACAGCCAACCAACAGGCTACCACAGTTTCCCAAAGTAGAAAATTTGTTGTTAAAACACATACAGTGCAGCTCAGATATATCCGAACTGCGCATACGCGTATTATACGCGCGTATTTTGCGTATACGCGTATGTCAATACGCGCACATATGCACGTATATACGCGCGTATATGTCCCTTTGTTATGCATTCCCATAAGTTTTTTCATATGAAGCATTGTTGGTCAAACAAGACGTATTTTATTTTTATGGGAATGGAAAATGCTTCAAAGCAAAATTTGCATATTGGTGAAACTTCATGCTGATGAATGAAAGCTATCATATTTCGAACTTTTATTCACCGGCAAACTACAGTTTCTTTGACACTTGCTTGATCTTAAGTTACGGAAAATGGGAAGAAAATTGAAACAGTCGCTTTAAGTCCCTATTTTAACACGTGAACTTTATGTTTTTACAAGGAAAGATCTGTGTTTCGGTATGTGTCGGCAAGTTGTTTGCGAAATGTTTATCTAGCGTTCTTATTAAGATCGATCTCCTCGTCGAAAAAAATACATCTCCGGTTACATTTGACACAGATCATTCATTTAAACGGTAAAATGCTCTTTGCTTTACGAAAAAATCGTTTATCAAAGTTTCTATGGTGTGCCTCTCACGTTTAGTTATTTTTTACTTCAAGGAAAAGTTCTGTTTTTCCGCACGTGTCGGCAACTCACTTCACTTGCGAGATGTTCATTGCCGAAGACCTTGTCAAAAATATTATATCTCCGGTTATATTTGGCACAAATCGTTCATTCAAACGGTAAAATGCTCTTTCTCAAACCAAATAAATGTTTATCAAAGTTTCTGTGGCGCGCTGCTCACATTTTTTTACTTTCTGTGTTTCGGCAGTCGCGTCGGTGGCAGGTCTGTGACTTGTGTGATCTTTATTGTCCCAAGAAACTGTCGAAAAAATATATCTCCGGTTCTGTTTGACACAAATCGTTCATTCAAATGGTAAAATACTCTTTCCCTAACGAAAGTTTCTACGATGCACCGCTCACATTTTGATATTTTTATCTTTCATCAAACAAAGTTGTGTGTTTATAATTTCGGCAGGCGTTTCCATGTTTCCAAGTCGCTTTCTTGTACCGTGTTTCCTTGTGTTGAAAAAATGTTTTCTTTCGGTTGTTCGCTCCATGAAGATGGGATTGTCGAAGTGTGTATCCCCACTAAATTTTTGATTTAACGGCAAAATAATCTCCCGTTTAATAATATTCAGTCAGTTATAATTTTCTGTCAAAGTGCAAAAATAGTTTCAGTTAACATTTGCCAAGTCTAGTCTGAAGACATACGCGTGTATACTGTATACGCGTATTCAAAATAATGAAAACTCTTTTTTGCTCTGTAGCAAGAAACAATGACCTGTTAAGCTGTGTTAAGAAAAGAAGAGACAAAAGGTTAGCTCATACATACTAATGAGGCATACGCGCATACACTGTATACGCGTATGTGCGTATATGCATACGCGTATACGCGTATTGGGCTGACGCGAATTACCCGTATATTTTGGTTCGGATATATCTGAGCTGCACTGTAATAAACATGATCCTGAAATGATAATAATCCCGATAAACATTACTTACTTACCGATCTATGGTAAAAGGATTTCTTTTTGGTATAGTATATCACCCCATGGTCATCTTGCTTTTTCAAATCATTCCAGTGTTCTACAGCTGTACAGATAAATATATACATGGATGTGTGAATGTTTAAATCTTGGTGTCTGTGTTTAAAACAGACTTGTGGCCTCATGTGCAACTTTAGGGGAAAGTGTTTTTAATAGTGGAAGTCTTGGGAGTAAAATTAACTTAAATTGTATCAAAACTTTTAAGACTGATTGTTCAAATTTGCTATGATGATGAAAGCTTATAGTTGGCATTTGTTTTTGTCTCATCATACACAACACAGTGATATTTCAAAGTTTTTTTCAAGGCATCAAACTTGTTTATAAATTAGTTTTCTTAAAACTTATTTTGATTAAAAGTCGATTTTTTTCAGTTATTTGTTCAGGGCTTTGTACTAAATAATTCATGAACTTTGTGTTTTATTTATCTTCCTTGTCATATATAACTTCAGGTCTCAGCATGGGGTGGATATGTGTTCATAATCAATCTGATCCCTCTTCATGTCTTCTTTCTGCTTTTAATGGGGAGATTTTCATTCAGGATATATGTTGGTAAGTATGTTCTCCACTTTCATGTGAGACTCTCTTCCCTTTGACAAGTAAT
>JAHPZR010051917.1:0-17500 GCA_019787425.1 Platygyra sinensis | reverse complement strand
GACTGCATTACTCAGTTCATTTTACTGTGCATTTGTAATTTTTCTCCTTCTTTTGCACCAATTGAAGACATTTCCAGTAAATACTGGCACTGTTGCCAGGGTTTGCATTGCTCCTGAAATCCATTGAATTTGTCTGCAAGGTTTTCTTTAGAGCCCTAAAAAACAACTGAAAATTTTCTTCCTCCACCTTCTTCTGGGAAACTCCTTGACTTTCATTGCTCTTAAAAAGCAACTGATATCACTGTTCTAGTATTTTTCATTGATTAAGGCCCTGTTTACAAGCAGGTAGGGTAACCCTAGTGCTAGGGTTACCCTAGCAAGAGGGTTACCCTCGCACATTTCTTATTTTCAACAACGCATTTACAAGGCAGCCAGGGTTACCCTAGCTGACTGCTAGGGCGACCTTGGCTGCCTTGTAAATGCTCTGCTAGGGACAACTCTATTTTGGCTCCCAATAGAAAAATGTGATCATAATACCGACAAAATCAGCAAATTACGACCCAGGAAACATCAAGTTATTTCACAGTTTGTCATATTTTTTTTTGGAAATAAATTATATTCCAGTTTTGTAATCTGTGTGTGCTTTACTTACAAGGTAGCCGAAGCAGTGTAAAGTTGTCTCGGGCAGTAGGGTTACCCTACCTGTAAATTTTGCTTGTAAACCGGGGCTATCTTTTAACCCTTTTGCTAGGGTTACCTTGGCAGTAGGGCTACCCTACCTCCTTGTAAACAGGGCCTAACTCTTCTTGAGTCTACATGATTGTTTTTCAACACCTTTACACCAGAGTGTTTGGAGTTCAGAGTCCTGCAAATGTTTAATTTATATCCTGGAAAACCTCGGAACATTCTTTTTTATGTATTTGACTCGCCCAAGATTTAAAGAACTCACTTCCTTCATACCTTGCAAAAGCAGCCAAGTTTTTCAGGTTAAATTGTTGCACTGGCCGAGAGAAAACTGACAGTTTTCTCTGGCAGTTGAAACAAGGCGGAAAAAAATGGATTCTCTTGCTGTCTTCGTCCTTAATTCTGACTTCTATATTTCTCCAGCCTGGCAAGAAGAAGTCTCAAAATAACAAGAAACAGGAACAAGAGATGGAAAAAGAAGAAGATGGTGGAGTGATTGGAGCTAATCTCAAAGGAATGGTGGTCATGTGTATAGTGATGATGCTGATGATGTTTGCTGTACATTGCACCTGGGTGACGAGTAATGCCTATTCCAGTCCCTCAGTTGTCCTGGCATCTACTAACTATGATGGGTAAGACAAAATCATTTGTGTTTCTCTTATTATCCACTACAGTAATGAATCTATATTCGCTATGCTTAGAAAAGAACAATCAGTCATGTAGCTGGAGAAAAGCAAATAAAGTACCATTCTCACTTGAATGCTTAACATAGACACTGGTTCAGATAATTTAAATCTGTGTTTTTATAGTTGGCTCTGGTTTTGGTAGATCAATGTTGTTCGTTGAAGTGGCTCAATAATTATGTCGCTCATTTAAATTTCCACAACATCGGTTACCTGATGGTTGGCTACACTGCTGGAAGTTTGTTTTCCTCTCAAACTCCAGCAGGGGTCATGAGTTGAGATACTTTAGCCTACAACTTCTTCCCTTCCCTGCCACCGTCATACCGCCCTTGACCTCGCGATTACTAAACACTAGTCCAAGTGACCCTCGAAAAAAACCATCTGCCAGCCGTCTAATGATTGGCTGTAGTGGCAATCATCCATGTTTAAAAAAAAACATGCAAACAATTACTAATTGAGCCACATTTTAATTTGTCTATATTAATAAATCCTTTGGTTTTTTATCTCTCTCCAGGAGTAGAAATATCTTAGATGATTTTAGAGAAGCATACTTCTGGCTAAGACAGAATACAGACGACAATGCTCGGTATGTAATAACTAATTTATCAATTTAATCCCTTCCTCCTGATATTTTTATTCAATACCTGAAGGTGTTTTTTTAGTTGCCTTTTTCTTGTGTATCAAACGAACCTTCATTTTAAACTTTTCATATGAAAACAGAGCTTTACTTTGCAAGATAATAGATGAATATTGGAAGTGGAACACATTCATATGAATTGTTAGATTACACGGAATCTTTTTGGCAGAAATCCAGTTTACAGCTTAGATGGTATTCTTTGAGTTAAATAACAAAATTATACATCTTAGTCATGCTAACTGCTTTGAACGGTTGATAGTACATTTAAATGCCAAATGTAGTTTGTTGTTCATCCTAGTTAGGTACTGTAAGTAATGTGGGCAATAATACGTGTATTATAATTTTGTTATGATAATGTAGCCTTGGATGTAGAGTGCTGCACTTTGCGATGTTTCAACAAGTCAAGTTGGTTTTATGGATTTTTACATGTCGTAATATTGTGGTTTGCGATGACTATGTAACAGTTAGACTATGAGCTCAGTTGAGACTTCTACGAGGTGATTGTTGCTGAGGCCGAAAGTCGAATCAACTATCAACTCATGGAAATCGAGAGGGGATAATCTAATTGTTTTAGTATAATCATTGTTCAACGTAGTATTTAACTCTACGATCTAGCGAAGTCTCAATGATTGAATTGTTTTTTTGAAACTTCAGTTGTGCAAGAGCGTTAATTGGCTCATTGAAAAAGTTTGAAGTTTTCAAGTACATTAGCATTACACTCGATTTCCTTTCTTTAGTGTTGTCAAGAATTCAATCATCCCGTAATATTTCCAAATCATCCCTCAAAAATTACAGAAACCAGAAAACGTCTCCATTATGTTGACGACCTCCAGCCACCTCGACTCCTGACAGCTCAGCCAATCAGACTGTGGCATTTTCACAAGGGTCCATAAGTATACTAGTCTAGTAGAATTCTAAGTGACTGTAATAGACTTTGTAAGTGTGCTAGAGAGCGTGAGAGAAATAGACCAACTCATGATACATGTATCTCTCCGTTAAGGCTGCCGCACACTAGCCGATTTTTTGTCGTACAACTGCAGATTTTTGTCGGGGTCAAATCGGGTTAAAATTTGTCGGGACAGCAGCTTGCCACACACAAGCCGATTTTTTGTCGCGACTTACCGCGTTTAGGTTTGGGACCGAGTCGATCTCCGCCATGTTGGAAAAAATGCTTGATCACGTGACTCTCATGACAATTCTTCATTGGTTGAGGTACGCGCAAGCCCCGACAAATTGTCTTGATCCACCGCACACTAGCCGACAAGGCCTGACAAGACGTTTTGAGATCTAGCACTGTCAGATATCGCCCGACAAGCCCCGATCTTGTCGCAGACTTGTCTGAATAGGCCACTTTCGATATATTAAAATTCATCTTGATAGTGAGGCTTAGAGGACACAGACAAAAGAAATGAATAAACATGACCGTTCAATTTCCTTTGTTTGTGTCCTCTAAGCCTCGCTGCCGTGCTGAATTTTAATATATCGAAAGTGGTCTATTCACCGCACACTAGCCGGCAAGTGAAGATTTTTTGTCGGCCAACAAAAAATCGGTTATTGTGCGGCGGCCTTAAATATCGTTTTCTTTATTGCAGGGTAATGTCATGGTGGGATTATGGATATCAGATTGCCGGCATGGCCAATAGAACGACACTTGTGGACAATAACACATGGAATAACAGTCATATAGCCCTGGTACGAACGCAGAAATTACTTTGACACAAATGATAACTATCTCAGGGTGTTGCTACCAGACCACACCAAAACACGCACCAAGTGAACATGTTAAGATGAAGCAGAGTGACCAAAATTAATATTAAAAACCGAATAAAAACCTTAGCAAGACATTTCTGGGAAATCATAGATCTAGGGAAGCTTGTGCACTACAATAGCTATAAATATATATGACTACACTCAAATGGTGTCGGTCAATGGGTCATATTTGTATCCAGTATTGGACTGGAAGAAGCGTGCAAGTAAAGCTAATGTTGGTAGTCTTTTCAAATGCAGATTGCATTAATCTCTTTTTAATGATATTTCGCCACCTGAGCCTCTATTCTAAGCTACAATCAGCGACAAAAGTAGTTGTGACACTTTTTTCGAAAAGACGCTTTTCGAGACTCGAGCATTTGTTCTATTTTATTTGCATGTAGCGTTAATTCTCTGATACTCCCGGACCCCCCAATTCAATCTTGTGTAGGTGCTGTGGTCTGTGCAGTTAAAGAAATAGAAAAATCAACATTGTAATGTTTTTGGCGAAGGGGAAAATGTGTCCAAGACGCTCGAAAATCGAATTTTACTGCCAAGTGTCCCAACAGTTTTGTCGCGCATTGTAGTTTCCAGATTATGGCCTTTTATTAGGTGACCTTGGATAGTAATCTTTCCTCTTTTCATCTTCAGGTTGGAAAAGCCATGTCATCCAACGAAACAGCAGCGTACAAGATCATGAAGATGCTGGATGTAGATTATGTGTTGGTTATATTCGGCGGTGTGATTGGCTACTCTGGTGATGATATCAACAAGTTTCTATGGATGGTTAGGATCGCAGAGGGTGAACATCCTCAAGAAATCAAGGTTGGTCAACATTTTAATTCTCCTAACAGCTTGTTATAGACTTGGGAGATTCCCTATGGGAGAAGATATGTTTTGCTCAATGATGTTATTGAGGTTGTCACGCATGCAGGGGAAAGGTGTATATATGAGGTTATCACGAGCGTCAAACAGTTTGAATATTTTCGGACTAGTTCTCCAGATCTGGAAGAAGTATATTGTGATATTCATGCCCGAATATTATTCTCCGATTTTTCTCAAGCGATAGCAACTTGGTAGTTGTTAATTGAACCCCGTGTCACTTGGCACAATTTCATGTTCATGCAACGTCTGATCCAACGAAACATTTTCGTTGTGCAAATATGAGTTCAAAAGGAAACCCAAATTAAATCGCCCTCTTTCCCTTATTGTCGATATTGTCTTCCTTGTCCCTCCTCATTTCTCCTATCCACCCCCGCTACTCTCTTTTTCGACTTTTCTCTCTCCGCTTCTTCTCCTCACTCAGTTACCAGCTAATCATTTGACAGAACTATTGTTTGGTTTGTTGTAGGAGTCAGACTACTTCACTCCACAAGGCGAATTTCGTGTGGACTCTGCTGGTTCACCCATCTTGTTGAACTGCCTCATGTACAAGATGTGTTATTATCGCTTTGGAGAGATGCAGGTCAGCCAGATCAATTTGTTGTTACACTTTGTCTCACGAACTACATAGTGCAGGTTGAAACACGTTGTACTGAAAATTTAAACCTGTCAAATATCGTTTCCACGGTTGAGCACCTGAAGGTGTCGCAAAGAGGCCATTTCCGAGTTCCCGTGTGCCTCTGTGACCTCTGTTTCAAAGCGAGTCTAAGTGTGAAACCATTCTTTTAATCTTATGAAAATGACTTTGATTTGCATGAAAATGAAACTGCATGCAGAACTCATTTCCATAATAAAGGTTTCACACTTAGACTTGTTTTGAAATAGAGGCACAAGAGAACTCGGAAATGGCCTGTTGGACTGTCGAAGTACTTGACATTCGTGTTGTCAAAGCATTGAATAACATTGTGTGCAAGTAAATTTGTTCAGGTTTTATAACCTGTGTAATAATACGCATGAAAAAATCACTCGATTCTGATTGGCTGAGAGCAGTGCAGTTCAAGTGTAACACCGGTGCAAAAAGTGTAACACCGGTGCAAAAAGTGTAACACCATTGCAAATTACACATCGTAATTCTGGATTATGATTTACAGAAAGACACTGAGAAATTTTGTAGACAAATGATATCATGCAAAGCAATGACAAAAATTTTGTTCGGAAACTTCGGAAAAAAGTTTTCCCGAATGCGAAAAAATGGCTTCAAGAAACATCTTCCGGCACTTTTTCCGCGCGAATTTTTTCATGTTTGTATTATTAATAAGTAATCATACGGTTTTTCTCGTTCAATTTGAAATTAATTTGCACTTGTGAGTTTTTCAAAAACCTGAAATTGCACTCGCCGAAGCGGCTCGTGCAATTTCAGCTTTTTGAAAAACTCACTCGTACAAATTAATTCCAAATTGAACTCGAAACCGTATGATTACCTATACATATCTTGGCCATTTCATTTGTCATTCTTCTTCTGTCCTAGTTTGCGAAGAAAGCGTTCCCGTGCGAAGAACTTTTTTCGCATTCTTACCACGCGACGATGTGGAGCAAGAACAAAAAAAAACAACAAAAATAATCGACAAAGCTGGGGGGTGGTGCTGCTCACCCCACCACCCCCTACTTTGTCTTTTTTACTCTCGCTCCAATTTTCACGCGGACAGAATCGCACGGGAACGCTTGCTACCAAACAAACTGAACTCCTGGAGGAGACCAAAAAAATATTTTCAGCTTATGCCTCCACGACAGTTCTTATTTCTGATGTGAAATTCAAGAAGTACCTTCACTTTAGGCCCAATCGAGGGTTGTAATATCATTTACATGCTTCGGAAAGTATCCTTACTGAAATTCCGTGTTCTTTTCCAGCTGGACTTTCGGTCTCCGTCTGGTTTCGACCGAACTCGTAACGTAGAAATTGGAAATAAAAACTTCCAGTTAGAGCATTTAGAGGAAGCTTTCACTTCTGAACATTGGCTAGTTAGAATTTACAGGTAAGCTGGCTTTAACAAACAATGCTTTACCTATCAGCTTCTGTTACGTCCATAAGCAATATCTCAATATTGTACATACCGTGTGGCACGAAATGTTTTGCGTTTTTTTTGCACGATCCGCAAAGAAAAAACGTTTCCGCAATAATGACCTCTGCCAAAAATTACACCCGTTAACCTCACATGTAGAATCTTGTTGATGCCATTTATTTACAACGTATCTTATAATACAACGATGAAGTTGCCCGTACTGTCACAATTGCGAAAATTAGTTGCCGCGAAGTACAAAAAATCGCCGATCCACATACTCCCACACAACTTTCGCAACACATAGTGTACAAACTTCTTTTTCAAGGCTCATTTTGAAGGCTTTTCGCGTGGTAGTATGATCGATGCAGTACCACAACTCTCTGCTTTTCTTTGCTGCAAATTTCCAATTGAAGCAATTGAGTAGTGAATCGTTTTGTATCTGCAGGGTTAAAGATTACGCGAATCGAGTCAAGAGCGGTGTACCAATGAGGATAACAAATTTAAAGCCAAGAAACAAGTATATTCCTCGGCGGGTAAGTTAAATCTGATGTGTGGATGCATGCCCAACTTGAAGCCCCTTTTAATCCTCACTAACAATATTTGGATGTTTCCCTATTCGTGGGAATTACGTTTAATCCACTGGTATTCCTATAGCATATATCCCTTCTTTCCCCTGGGGTCTACCCCATATATCCCTGCTTTTCCCTGGGGGTCTGCCCCATATATCCCTGCTTTTCTCTGTGTCTCTCTCCCATATATCTCTGCTTTCCCCTGGGGTCTGCCCCCATAGATCCCTGCTTTTCCATGTGTCTTTCCCCCATATATCCCTGCTTAGCCCTGGGGTAGACCCAGTGGATGCTTGTGAATAAAAAACGGATAGCGTCTAGTACAGCGTCGAAACATCTCGCTAAATTATTTTTCCCTTCAATGTTTGCTTTTCAGAATAATAGGAAAGGATACATTAAACAGAAACTTAACGTTATTCAAGGCAAGAGAGTTCAACAAAAAGGCAAAAAGAAGAGCAAAACCAAGAAAGCCAAGAAAAGCACATGATTGATTAACCCAGTCATGTAAAACACAACGGACGTTCTCCGTACTCAGCAAATCGCGTGCGAAAATTCGTAGACTAACTCCGTTATTAGGTTGAAATTGTTTTAGTATATCAGTTTAGGTGTATCAGTAGTTTGTTTGTTCAGTCGAACCTCTCGTTACGGAAACCTCCATATTGAATAAGGACATCTCTATATTGCGGCGGATAGTTCTCTTGGTCCTAGAGAGTGCGGAGAAAGTCGCATTCACACGCTCACGCTATTTGAAAGGATTGCGTTACAAGGGATGATTGCATTATCGCTTGTCATAACACTTCGTTAGGCTGTTTAAAAAAGTGGACGAATTTGACTTAAATTTCGCGTAAAAAAATTAGAAATAAAGACCTCAATTCGCAGTTCCCGAGACGACACGGTGTTCTCTAAATTCAACTCTAAACTAAACAGCATGAGTTTAACAGACTCCCACATTTAAACACTTTTTTTGTTTTTGGGATTTATTAGACCACGAGTAGTCCCTCTTTCGCTTAGTCCGTCGTGCGTGACGCGAAAGAAAACCTCGGGAGATATTGGCCGCGTGAAATCCTGGAGTTCGCGCGGCTACTTTTTTCTCGCGGTTTTCTTTGGCGTCACGCACGACGGACTAAGCGAAAGAGGGACTACTCCTAGTCTAGGGATTTATTAAACATGTTTTATTGCCGCTGTCATTAACGTTGTCACGCAATGCTCGAGGAGCATTGTGCGTGACCAAAAAGACTCGGAACTAGCCAAGAATGTTGAGATGTGGAACATTGTCTTCTATGTAAAAAGTCCTTCAGAGTTGGATTTAAATTGCAATTTCTTATATTGCTTTTGGTTGAAAAAAGAAATGGAATGTGTTACACAGCTGGTCCAATTTTGCTGACAGGGTTTATTCTGAATTACACAGAAGCCTTCTCCAGAGCCATGAGTTGTTAGGATTAAACGGCTCCTTTGAAAAGTATCTCAAGTACCAGACTTTATTTTCTGGTTATTTTTAGTAATTTTCTTTTGTTTTTTTCCTTCCATTTTGAGGTCGACCGTTTTAATTTTTGTCCTATGGTCCTATCAAAGGAACATAATAACCCTTTAAACCCTGAATGTTCAACAGCTAACTTCTCTGTAGTGTGAGGTGAAGTTCTCATGCCTGTGTGGGTGTTGATGAGCAACCCCGTTCCCAGGCTCTCTCATCTTCCCGTCCTAGCGATAGGGCGGGAGGATGAAGAGACCCTGGGAACGAGGGCTAACGCCTAGGCTTGCCAGTAGGTGACATTTAAAAATTTAACTTGGAGTCCGTAATCACTGGGGACAAAATGCTATTTCTCCTTTGAAAAGAAAAACTCATTGTGATGATCCATGAGTTCTTCCGTTGGTTTCGTTACAGAACAAATACATAGTTATTCTTGGCTTGCACGTAACGTCATCATTTTTCTAAGATCCAAAACTAAAGAGCCAGCACAGTTTTTATCTCATCAGGCAAAAGAGGGGATAAGTATATGTCTGTTTAAGACTTTTCAGCTCAGTAGCTTGCTTCGTGTGGAAAACAGCGCGTTTTGAATTGCAGAGTTATGGCGGTGCGTGACAGAAAGAACGCGTTTGTCGAAAAAAATATACTTATCTCGCGATTTTTAGCCTACTCAGTACTTAAAGTATTAGGGGACGTGCTTAGATAATTGCTTGTTTGTTCAGTATAGATAATCAACCGCCTAGATAACCAAAGTACGTTCTAGATGCTAACACCATTTTCCGGCCGCCATGTTGGTGTACCTCCGTTGTTGGTGTACCACGGAGGTACACCAACATGGCGGCTCCATACTGGGCCCTGTAAATTTGTGCAAAATATTTCAACGAATATCTGAGGTTTACGAAAACGCAAAGGTTCAATACTTGGAGGAGGGCCTTCTTTATAAATCTCCTATAAGATCACAATTTCTTGACTTAATCCACTGAATGGTTTTCGAATTATTTTATATTGCGTGACAGTGCAAGCCAAGAATAGAATTGTTTTTTGTCACGCAGAGAGCTGTTGCGTGACGGACCAAGTAACTGCGGTGAGCGAAGCTAGTAGTTGTTTTGGCGTTATTAATAATTTAAATCCGTACAGTTGATGTCCTAATGTTTTTCGCTTGTACGTTAAATAACGAGCTAGCCATAACTTTTCTACTCTTTGATCGCAGAAAGTTATTGAGTGTACATTTTGCGTCTTGAAAACAACTGTAAAATTAGTGTTAAGCTTTCGTGCTTTTAAGAAAATTAAATTAAATTTCTATGATACCTTCTTGTGTTACAATGATTCATGTGTGGTTGGCAGATTAAACAATTTATTGAAATAGTTTTCGCTGACGTACCCTCCCTTCCACACCTCTGGCCTCTCCTCACCCCGGCCCCCAATAAAAAAATGTCAGAAGCTCGTAAGACCTTAACACAGACCAACAATCAGAACCTGGATATATTCCCATAGGCTTTTATTTTGATGTAGGTCTAAAAAGAAGCGATTCTTAAGATCGCGAAGCTTTAAAGTTAAATTCATATATTCATGTCGTGTTGAACCTAATTCATACATGAGCACGCGTAAATTTGGTCCCAGGCAAGAAAAAGAAGAAATTTGGCCATTCTGGTCATGGCCTCATTGCAACCTGAACATTCCAACACATACTGCTGCATTGTCACCCTTCTTCTCGTTTTATTAGCGGATTAAATTGAACACTCTACGTTTGAAACATTTTCCGCTGTCCGACGTACCCGACAGTATTAATTCTGAACTAAGTCGGCAATTGTCTGAATCGACAGGGCAGAAATGCGACGTATGAACCAGGTCTAAGTTTCCCACGAGACATGTCTCTGCAATTAAAAAAAAATTAGCAAAATAGCCGGACAAAGGGAATTCCAGACTTTGTTGTAACAAAGAATTGTCTTAGCTCGCGTATCTTTGGCTATTAATTAATAAGGGGTCATATGAAAACTTCCGCAAATGCTGTTTCCAACAACACAAAGATATGGCAAAAGGTTGTTTACAAGGGAGAGAACCGGGGAGTACTCTGCAAAATTCTTTATGGTGAAGCTCTCCCACGAGTACCAGTGCCTTTCCCTTTTGGACGCCATTTTGACAGTAGGTACCCCTTTCGTTTGAAAACGTAACCCGTTCACATGCTTTCATCATGAACTGACCCGTATTATGAATGAATTATATGACACAGATAAGGTGTGTCTGTTCGAAATATTTTTATTTGGAAATGACAAAATGACAATGATTTTGCTACGAAATTGCGTACCTTTTAATAAACCTGAAGCCTGAAAAGGTACCTCTTTTGGTTGAATATATAGACTGCGAGCAGTCCCTTTCTTTTCCTAGCGCATTCCTTGCGTTTATTAGGGCTATCGAGTACTGAGTTCCGCGCGCGGAGGATTTCAGGAACAAAAACCGACTTCACGTAGTCTATTGAACTGCGGAGTAAGATCTGCGATGATCAATCGTTTTATTTTTAGCAGCATTATGTCATCACTTGCTTAACCAGTTTATAATTCTCAGTAAAAATTGAATGCTGCTTCAACTGTCTTACAGACATTACGGCTCTAATTTGCACGAAACCAAACTTTCACATTCAACAAAACTGATTTTTTTTTAGTGAAGTGAGATCAGTACATTCTCCTCCCCTTCTTGGTCCTCCTTGTCTGTTCTATCGCTGTTAGTACGGAAGTCCGCTCTGTTGAATTGAAGAGCTTGCTGATCTACTAAACGGTTTCGCGTGCTATTCGCGAGTTCTCTGACATAACCCTTGACCTGTTCCTTGAATTACGTCTGTGTATCAATTGGGAAAGTACAAAGTACTAGTTGTGCAAACTAATTCAATGAGTCATTCAGTCCTAATAATCTATCACGTGCATTTTTTTTTTGTCGTCTGAAATATTGCTATTGCTTTGGCAATAATTAGTGAAGAATTGGGCTGTAGGTCTCTTGAGTTAAAAAAACAAGACAGTTGCATAGTTGCTGGGGTTTTTCGGAGGATCTTGCTCCCGCGATTTGGAAACAGAACTGTCGGAAGACTCGCCCGCTCTTTTGGGGATTGCCAAGACAGCTTCTACGATGCTGACAAGAGATCTAAATCCTTCCAAATCATGTTGGTAAGTGAATACAACTTTATTAGGCAAATCTTCCCTAAGAGACAATGCTTTAAAAAAATCTTTCCCTCGCAGGGACGTCGGTCGATCAAACAAAGGATTACTAATTTAATCATTTCGGACATTTCAGGCGTCGCGCAGCGCTATTCTAATTACAGCGAAAGCGTTGCGTGACGTCTCGGAAATGGCCTTGACTTTAGCGGTTGGTCTTTCTTATATGAAGGCAGTTCACTTCTTTCAACTCGACATGCAAAAATTAATCCATATATTTCAAAGGCTAAATATATATATTCAACAGCTGGCAAAGACCTTGGCCTTCTCGATTCTAAATTCGGCACGGAGTCGAGTGAATAAACAGTGCACGTGTGTTACACGTGAAGTAACATGGTGGAGCATCTAAAATAAACTTGGGGCATTGAAATATTGATTTATTTTATATTGCTGTTAGAAACTGAAGACTTCCCTTCAACGTTTCTTTTGAAGACATAATACAATTTTGTTATTTTTTGTTTCGTACAATAATACTTGGATCAAGCTTGTTCCTTTTCCGACCAGCTGCTCGCTCGAACATCTGCGAATATGCAAGGTCCCGTTTACAAGTGACTAGCTGCCTTTCAATGCAGCGCAATGTTTCGATGAAATAGTCGCGTTGCAATTTCAAAGAGATCCAGGCAGACAGTGGATTAAAAAAAGTTTGATATAAAAATAGGAGAATCGACTGAAATCAAGGATTTTAAATATGACGTCACGCGCGTGCAAGCAGACAGGTTAATTATTCACGCTTTGTTTACGTGAGAGGGTTAGCGAAAACGAAAAAGCACTCAGAATTTCAAGTCGTTGTAGACTTGCCAGCGATTTGTTTTGCTAATTGCATTACGTTCGTGAGGTTGAGAACACTGTCTGAGCAGGAAACAGATCAAACACATTGCAAGCTTCCTCAGGGGAGTTTGAGGAAATATGACTAACGCAAGATCGAGAGGACGGTTCAGGTTTGTTTGAATCATTCAAATGAATACGAGTGTTGCTTAACTCGATTTATTTGTAACAGCTTAGTGGCAGGGCATAGCTTTGTAAAAAAGATAATTTGAAAAAACTCGATAAACATTTTTAAAGAACAGACAATTCTGTCCGAAGGAATCCGAATTTGTTCGTTTTTACTAACTTCGCAATAGTACTGTACTTGTACAAGATGGATCTGTACAACGCGGCAGGTATTTCGATATCAAGCCGGCAGCAAAACACCGACCAAACATCCCAGTAGCAATCGTTATGACCATAAAAAGAACAGAAGTTTTTTATTGTTTAAAACAGGGAAAAACTGCGGCATAAATCGGACCAGACATGAATCAGTGGCCATGGTACCCACAACGTTATTACAACATTTTTCTCCTTCGTGTCAAAATTATTTACATTGAAACATCAATCACACTTTTTTCTGAGCTTCAAATATATGAGAAGCAGTATGGACAGGCACAAATGACCCTTTCAAATTAAAAATATCGTTCATAGCAGATGCGCAGTGTTGAGTTTATAGGGATAAGGAGTCGACGACCTGTTGACCCACAAAATAGTATATATTGTTTTTTATTGCATGCTCCTAACCAGATTATTAAATTACTATTATTAGCTTTTGAAGTGTTCTTGTGGTTCAGCTACCGGAAGGCTGCTTTTTGTTATTTTTTTAAAATGACGACAATGAGGTTTATATGTACATTACTATATTTCGATCTGTTCTTGGCATATCCGATCCTCCAATGTATCCTAGACGTAGTTAAGTTTGCGAGACGAGCTCAAGCAAGAGGTCGACCTTTTTCTTTGTAACGAATACATACGGCGTGTTTCAGCGACAGCAGTACGGGAAAGTTTTTTGAAAACTCTGATCTTATACATTTTTAGTGCCATACTTAATTTAAATCCCATTGAAATAAACTGTTTTCCATCGCAAAACGCAATTAGTGAATTTACATTTACTTGTTCGTCCTGCTCTATCGTGACGTCGAACGTTATGTTCACTGGACTGGACCACTGGCAAAGACCGGATTGCGGATGGCAAAAAGTGCGCAAAAGTTTTAGTTGTGAATATGCGGCGTCAGTATATTTCTCATATGATTAACGGGTCATGATTCCAAGATTTATTTTTATTTTTATTAATCTCCAAATGTCGAAATTTATGAAATATTTAGTATTCAGTACATGCAGTGGAGCCCGGCTTTAGAGTCACCTCGTTGTTACGGGCACTTTTTTTGCCCCGGCGAAACGCCCATAAATTTTCTTATGCGAAAGCCCCGGTCATCCAGTTAATACGGCCAAATAACGGCCTCATTCTAAAACCCCATTTACAGTAGCACCCCGTTTATAACGAACCCGGCCCGCTATAACGAAAACCTCTATAACGAACAACATTTGAAAGCCCGGCAGAATTACAGTAAAATATGTAGAAACAAACCCCGGTATAACGAACCCCGCTATAACGAATATTTTGTCCTGTCGCTCGCAGACAGTATAAACGGCATAAACATACAAATGGTTGATAAGTGAAACTCGACTCCTATTGGTCAAGATACGGAAACTTTGACCTTCAAAGCTTTGCTTTATTCAAATGTAGCTGTTCACGCGCGTAAGTCTGTAGACTGTTTTGCGTGGTGTATATCCCATTGTACAGCTTGGTTCAGCTTGGTTACTCCGCTATAATGAATATTTTTGTTGTTAACCAGATAATTCGTTATAACGGAGTCTCCGCTATAACGAACATCCTTTTTTGGTACCGTGACACTTCGTTATAGCGGGGTTCCACTGTACACGGCCAATCAAACGAGTTATGTTTGTCTTTCCAATGTCATTTTGTATGGACTGGTTGAAGTTTCATTTTTTAAAAATTGTATCTGCATTGCGAACGCTTATTAAAGGTTAGCTGTTTAGAAGTGCCATTATGATATATCTGCTAAGACGCCTACGTCTTGAAATCGTTAATAGCGAAGCGCGTGAGTGACGTCATCACTCAGACAAGACTCATCACTCAGACAAGACACAAACAAACTGGAATGGTGGATAATTTTGAAGATTTTTTTAACGGCAGAAGCCGGTGGTCCTAAAACACTTGTGAAACAAAAACTTCGGCTACATTCCCTGTGTTTCCCTCACAACACGCTTATGTTGAGTCTAGCGAGGAATTCAGTGATTTGTATTCTTGCGCTTCGCTATTCGGCGTCCAGGGGTGACCGCATTAGTCCATTTTCTTCCTATCTGAACTTGGGCCATCCCCCTTTTTTTCATTTACTGTCGAATACGTGTTCTGATTTTGGGTCGGTCGGTCGGAAAAGACAAAAAAGCCGAAAAAAGGAGAAGAAGTCTGGAACTAGGATACCCAGTACCTCACCATAGTATCCGCGGAGCCTGGAAACGACAAGACGAGGTTACAAAGTCGACATAACGACAATGTAAGGTCGATCGAATTTAACTGAAATAGAGCCTGCACTGAGATTTTTGCCAAACTTTGCCTGTTGATTGTTTATATTATAGAAACTTAAATTTTTAAATAAAAAGGAGGGGTCCTCATCCCATGCCCAGGTTTGTTTAGGAGCAACAGCACCTCTTTTATACCCCATACAGGGTTCGTTAGGTCATGGTGCTCCTTGAAAGTCATGGAAAATTAAAATTCTGTTTGATAGGTTATTTACTGCGGATCACAAGGCAAGGACAATAAAGATAGAGACACTAATTAAGGAGCCTAAACGGCACGCATTTTGGTGAACTCCAGAGTTTGTGTCTGTTGAACTGTTCAAGGTTAAAAAACGCTCTAAAACAAGTTTAGGGTTTGAATTTTTGAAACTGACAGCTAATCATAAGGTCTTGGAAAACTTGAAAAGGTCATGGAAAAAGTCATGGGAAGTCATAGAATTTAAACAGCTCAAAAGAGTACGAACCCTGCCATAAATCCTTATAATAGTCACGATTGCTTACTAGATCCACGTTTCCGACGATTGTTTCTTTTTCTACACTGAGAATTGGTCCATATTTATTTTAAATAGAAAATTTTTTTACTCAATTCAAAAAAAAAAGAAAAAATTGATAGGTCACTGAACTCGTTTTCGAGAACATGACGATTTACCTCTATGGTGAGGTCCAACCGTAAACAAAAGCCGCCATTTTTTACTGCGCGCGCGATGATCTCGCCTGAAATTATGCGCAGCACTGCCAGCACAAAACATCGTCTGTATTTTAGATTAAAGTGACGATTTCTTGAGATTTTGTAGTTGTAGAAGTCTTACTAAGAAATCAGTCACAACATACGTGTGGCTTTACAATCGATGACAAACTAAGCTAAGCTGATAAACCAGTCAAATATGTCATTGCCTTCTTCATAACTTTTTTTTTGAAAACGCGAAAATCTGGGTCGGTCGGACGACGGTAAACAGAGAAAAAAGGGGATGGCCTTGGTAATTTAAAACGGACGAAACTCTGGTTTAATTGCCTATCGTAAAATGCGTGTACAAGGACACTATTTTAACCAGTATATACTCGTTTTAGGGTGCATACAGGAACAGGCTAAACGCCAATTTAAAACAACTTTTTGTGAGTAAATTAACTTACTTTGCTAACGTGTTTATTTGCTGTTTGCAAGCCTCTAAGATGGTTTTGAAGCGATCCAGCAAGCTAGTGTAACTCACCCATCAGTCCATTTGTGTTAGTTTCCTTACTGACTACACTCGAGTTTTCAGTTTAACCTAAATTTTCTTTCCTCTAGTTGCACAGAGTACTTCGATGCTGCCGTGACGGACGCGTTTCCCAGAAACAGATCGACAGTACGTATACTGGACGCAGGTGCAGGGCGCGGTTCAACCGCATCCTACCTGCGTCTCTGGGATACAATAACATCGATGCCTTAACAGTATCTAAAGAGAGATTGGACCGTGCAGAGAGAAGCGGACTCTACAGAAATTTTCTTTTTACTGCATTAAAAGCGGAATCCACTCTGTACGCCACCGGTGCGTTTGACGCCGTAATCTGCGCGGATGGCGTTTTTTCCGGACGAAGTGGATCCTGATGCAATGGACGAGATGTTGCGCCTTGTTAAACCAGGTAGCGTTTTTGATGTTGATGTTGGTTTTTTTGCGTTGTTTAGATTGGAAAAGCCTTGACAGTTTGCTTGGGTAGTTATTTTCTTTCCCACAAAAATACAAATTCAATCATAATTCCCGTCACCAATTTTGGCTTAAGGACGTTCGCGCGAAAATTTTGTAGCACTGATTTTTTTTCTGAAAATTTTACCATTGAAAGATGATGAGAAAGTGATGTCAGGAATGTAAAAATATGGGGGTCACCGACTTTGTTTTGGAGAAAGCATGCCAGAAGAACACCCTAAGTGTGAAAATAATCGGGCTTCTTTAGCAAATAAGGCCACTTTGGTTGTAAGCCCAAAAATATTCCAATTAGACCTTTGAAGTGAAATGTTCTCTACCAAACTTTAAGTGGACCTATTAAGTGAATTTAGTCAACTGGTGAGGTTCCTTAAAGAACAATTGCAAGTTCGTATTTAGCGATCATAATTTCACATAGTTTCACGCGCCTTGCGCAGAAACAATTAGCGCGAATGTCCTTAGAGGCCCGTTTACACAGGTGATTTTTGTCGCTCTTAAGTTGCAACTTCAAAATCGCACGTGTAAACCAGGTGCGATTTTCAGTGCG